>JAKSZT010010873.1:9745119-9827750 GCA_026826555.1 Tolypeutes matacus | reverse complement strand
CTCTCTCTCTCTCTCTCTCTCTCTCTCTCTCTCTCTCTCTCTCTCTCATTAAGCATGGCCATTAGTTAAAGTTAAGTTGCTCAGGAAGCGGACACTATCCATTATTGCTTCCTATCTAACTTCTTGTTTATGCAAGAATGCCTTGGCTGAATATACAATGCTAAGGCAACAGAGGTTGTGCCAGTGAGAAAGACGGAACATTGAAACCAACCAGCCACTAATGAGAGGCTAAAAGTCTCCCTAGAGTTTCTAAGGGTGTGTGTGTGTGTATGTGATGCATTGCCTGCAACCTGGGTGCCCAGGGGAAAACCTTTGTGCTTCCTGATTTGCAAATCAGGTTGTGCTCCTCAGTGATGGGTGTTGTACCTAGAGCAAGATGCTGTTTTGATTGGAAAGGATGCTGGGCTGATTGGTTGAAACAAAACACTCTCCAATTAACAGAAATAGAAGCTGGAGCTGGGATGTAAAGTGTTTCTCAACAATGTTGCCAGGCAGCCTATTTAAAATTAATTAGAAGTGGGAATATGTAGAACCAAATGATACCCCCTCCTCTGCTTAATAAGGCTAGGTTAGGATGGATAGGATATGGGGATATGCAGGTGTTAATGAATCAGTTTAAGCTGCCTTCTCAGAGCCCATTTCTTTAAGTGACGGCTCTCATGAAGCATGAGCTACATGTTTATATGTGAAATAAAGCTGACTGTGACAGAGAAATAGAAAAATGATAAACTATCCCTTACTGTCCCAGTCTCCTTGGCTCCTGGGTTTGCAGAGCAAGAATTCAGAGAGGAGAATTGAGAAAGCGAGAGAGACACCTGTTACTATTAAAACAGGCTCAGTCTATCTCATTTATCTAAAAAGCAAACTTTATTTAGAGCACAGTCAGAATTCCAGAAGGAAAAGCAAAGTGATCGCTGTTGGGTCTGTACAGAAGTGAGGAAAACATATGCCTAGTCAAGCAAGACCTAGTTCAGCTCCTAGGAACTTTTACTTTTCCCACAGTTCTAGCCACCACAAATCTCTGCTGCTTCTAATCTATTCTGGTGAGGGATAGGAAGTTTGAAAAGGTGGAGGAAACTGATAAAGGCAGGTGTGCTTACAACTGCCAAAGGTGTTAGCCAGTGGCCCAGCAGTAGGGTAGAAAAAAACAGTAGACCTCCAAAAAGCTATCTAAAGAATTCACCAAAACCAAACTGCCATTTAGTGGGAACATAATACCTGCTTATACCTCATCAACTTGTGAACCGCCCCCCCACCCCCGAGTTACAGATATTAACCAATGATCATAATGATGGCCCTGCATTCTATCTTCTAAGACGACTGAGTATAAATACGTATGTATGTGTGTTTACATATACACTATATGTATATATGTGAATGTAATATATAAGTGTACATATAGTATGTAGAGTGTATGTATGCACATGTGTGTGTTTTTAGTGAATTCACCATCGTTAGCTTCATAAGTTTACACTGATATCCTTTTCTCTAGATCAGCAGTGGCAAATCAGTTTTATCTTACATGTCAATTTCAGTGGGTTGGCAGTGGCCACCTAGAACTCTGTGTTGGGAAGGATCCTGAGGCCAAATCTGACCTTAGAGATAAGAAGGGCCATTAATGATTGGTCATATGGTTATCATGGGGTTTGGGAGGAAAGTGAGCTTCTTACGCTTTTCTTGGATGGAACATACTGGAACCCAACAACACTGTAAATAAAGACCCTATCACTCTGACTTTTACTGAACAGTTTTAACATTTTTCCATCTTGCATTGAGAGATAGTACAAGAGGAAACTGTGTTGTGTACCTCGTAGGGTATTTGAGGAACTTTATTCACTTCAGAGATTCCTCTTTATGAGCATTTATGGATGAAATTCAAATTGTGTTTCTCCTGAGAAAGTGGTTTGCTCTAATTTTCTTGTGATTGTGACCCTTTAATGAATTGTTTACATCTTTGCATGGTTGCCAGGAGCCAATGTGGGCACTCCTATAAACCTGTACAGAACCTTTTATATGCATTCTACCTGCTCAGCTTATCCCTGGCTTGATTTTACTTCTCTTTTAAAACTTCCCTTTGTCCTAATTTGCCTTCTTTCTTTGAGACCTTCAGACATTAATTTTTTTCTAAGCCCCTCAAATCCTACTTGAATAGGTAACAGTCCAGGAATCTTGTACATGTTAGAGTTTCAGATTAGTGCCTATTGAGACAAGTTGTTAGTTTCCGGAAAAATTCAAGTATGTGGAACACTACATTTGGTAACTGAAGAATCATTCTGTGTGTGTGTGTGTGTGTATGTACATAAAATACATGTGTTTCTTATCAGGTGTTGGAATTAAAAGGGACCACGTTCAAGCTGTACTACTCAGAATCACAGAATTATGGTAATTACCAAGGCCATCAAGGCAGCCGAGTTAGACACATTTCAATTGAACAAAGGGAGACTAAGTTATTGTTTGAAATGTGCTGCTTATTAATGGCTGCAAGGGAACATTCTTTTCCTGCCTTGGCCTCAAAATGAAAGGAGATTAATTCTTTATGATGAAAAGACAGGCAGCTGCTGGCAGCTTGTCACAGCTGGGGATGTGATGAAGAGAGAGATGATTTGGCATGTGACAGCGAGAACGGGACTTATATAGGAGAGAAGCAGGAAAGCATCCTTCAAATCAGCACCAAGGGGGAGAAGGGTATTAAATATGTATGAAGAGCCTACTACGTGCCGGGCACTGTGTTAGGCACTTTATAGAAATTCTCATGAAACTTTCACACCCCCAAACACTTCCCATTTGGTGGATGAAGATGCATCGCAGCGGAAAGTAGCCCCACCCCCAGCTGCATGGGTAATATCAAGCCTGCCTTTGTCAAGCTTCCCAGCCAATGTGATTTCCGTTGCAGCAGTGTCTCCCAAAGTGCTGTCTGTGAACCACCTGAGTCAGAATTCCGGGTGAGTTTTATAATGCAGATTCCAGGGCCCCACCCCAGACTTAATTCAGAATCTTGATTCATTTTGTTAATTGAGGTGAAATTTACATAATGTAAAATTACCCATTTAAAGTGAAAATTCTGTGGCGTTTAGCTCATTATTCGTTTTACAACCACCACCTCTGTCAAGTTGCAAAACATTTACATCACCCCAGAAGAAAACCCTGTATCCACGAAGCAGTTGATCCTCATTCCCCCAGCCTCTACCCTGGCAGCCACCAATCTGGGTTCTGTCTCTTTACATACGCTGAATCTTGAGCACCACCACATGATACTGGGGCCTACCGAAGCCAGCGATTTCTTGCTGCAGTGATGGGCTTTAGAAGGTTCCCTCAACTCTCAGCACGACCCCCAGCAGCTGGCCATGAGCCTGAATGACCTACTCGCCCTCCAGCCCAGTGATGTGGAGAAGGGGCAGCTGTGAGTGTATCAGCAACGGTGCAGGCTCTGGGGACTAGGTGGGCTGCCAACAGCATCCCTTACAAGGAGCAACCTCAGGGATGCAGAATAGGGCCTTTAAAATCCTTGTCTCTTGGAGGATTTTAACAACATCTAGCAGATCTCCTCACTTGTTGTGTTTTTCTTCCCTCTCTTGGGCTTCCGCCCTCTGAGGCCAACCCCCCTGTTCAATGGCATGGCTTCCTCCTCTGGGTCTTAGGGGGCTGGGCAGGGACTTCTCTGAGCTTCTTGCTCAGACTTTCTCTCTGATGGTGGCTGTCTTCACTCAGGCTGTTACATTCAGGCAGCTTTTTAAAACAAACTGCCTTCCCTGAACAACCAGCTGCTGAGAAAACTGTCCCAGGACACCTGCTATCAGCTTGGCAGCCCACATGCTGGCACATTAAGGGGACTCACTTATCAAGCTGGCCCTCTCTCCACAGGCCCTAATGTCTCCCTCATGGTTTGGGGCCTGGCTTCCCACCTTTCCTTTCCTTGGCACAGAAAAGAGCTTCACTTGCTGCAGCTCTGAAATAGACACACCAGAGGTTGAACACCAGCCGTCTCTTAGTGGGGCACTGAGCAGCTGACCCAACCTCTTTGGACCTCAGTTTGCCCATCTGTAAAGGTGTCAGCTGGAGCCCCCACCTTTGCCCCTTGAGGAGCTATATTGACCCAGACCCGCAGCCTGTGCCATGACCTGCGAGAGTCTGATGCTCAGCCTTTGACTTTTACTCGTGCCTGGCACTTAGGCTCTGGTGCTCTTCCTCTGTCTGGGGTCAGGATCTGTTTCACCCGGGACCACCCTTGGCATCAAGCTCAATACCGTCACTGGATTCCATAAGACATGGCACACACCAAGCATTCTGAGCTCAGCAAAATTTGCTTAAGACGCAGGGGCTTTTGAGGGTGGGGCTGGATCACAGCAAGATGCATGAACTCCACTTCAGGCTTCTATCAGCCTCCACCCCACCCCCCTTCTTTCCATCTCCCCTCAGCCCTGCCTCCAAGACCTTCACATTCTTTTCTCTATAACTGGAAAAGTAATTTCTTCCTTTATCTTATGACTTGGCATATCAGCAAATACCTACACCCTGGACAGGGAAGGGGCCAGCTTAGTCTATATCCCTTTTTGTTTTAAAGGATTTCTTTCCAAATGCCTGCCTTTCTCCATAAGAAGAGTTCCTGTGCATAAAATGTCTCTCTCCCATAAGTACATTGAAGGTGGTTATAGCCCCTGTCAAGGGTTGAATTGTGTTCTCCCAAAAGAAATGTCCAGGTCTAACCTCTGTCCCGTGAAGTTGGCCTTATTTGGAAACAGGGACTTTGAAGATGTGATTAGTTGAGTCCAAACTGAATTAGAGTGGGCCCTGATCCAGAATGACTGGTGTCTCTATGAGAAGAGGGACAGTTGGACACAGACATGCAGACACAGGGAGAACACCACTTGAGGGTGGAGGCAGAGACTGAAGTGCTGAAGCTGCAAGCCACGAAATGCCAACGATTGTCCGCAACCCATGAGACACTAGAAGAGGCAAGGAGGGACTCTCCCCTATAGGTTTTAGAGGGAGCATGACCCTGCCGACACCTTGATTTCAGGCTTTGAGCCTCTAGATCTGTGAGACAATAAAGTTCAGTTGTTTTCAGCCATATAGTTTGTGGCAATTTCCTGGGCAGTTCCAGGAAACTAAGACACCACCTCACAAGGCATTTAGAGATGGGTGGTCCTATACGTAAATCTCCCAGCAGAGTGTCTGGCTCGTAAGAGGTCCTCAGTGTTAGCAACTAGCTTGCCTCCCCTCTCGCCAACCCAGTGATTACAGTCAGCGAAGGCCAAGGAGGTGCCCTGCGAGCACAATTTAAGAAGGCATCACTTCCAGGTTCAGGTACCCCTTAAGGGTGAGTGCCTTTTTAAATGATGCGTTCTCAGGGCCTCACTTGCCTCACCCTAGGCCTGGCCCTGATTTACATTATTCACTTCAACTCTCTACCCCTTCTGGTTACTTGACTCTGACAAGCGTGAATCTGAGCCCAACTTTACCATTTGAACTTGATCAAGTTGCTTGAGCTTCAACCTCCTGTTTATACAATGGTGCTAATACCCCTGAATGTAAAGGGTCATTGCAGGGGTGGGGGTGGGGCAGAAATAAAAATGTCTGTATATTACTCCAGTAAATGTTGGTGTTTTCTGCCCAGAGCTCATACAAGAAAAGGCCCATTTCAGCTTCCCAGGTTCCAGTGTGTTCTTGCTTCATTTTCTAAAATGAACCCAGCAGGCTATGAGACTAATATGAACGTTTCTCCCTGTTTCCCTTCCTAAAATCAATTTTGCTTTCCCCTGGCACTACAAATGCCATTGAGTCTAAAGGAGAGGCTCAAGAAAACTGTGAAAGAATAAAATTGAGCCTGAGCCTGGGGAGTTGTTACTGGGCCATAGAGTGGTGACTTTGAGAAGTCTTTTAAAACAACTGAAAAGCTGGGAGCATCATCCTTCTTTAATGTTCTTCCCCCCACCCCATGCCTTGATAGTCATTAACCATGAAATTGACTAGATTATTTGGTCCTTTGATGATCAATGGTATATGTTCATTTGCTTGTTTGATCCTTTTCCATTGATGATCCATCATTTAAAAAGAAGGGGAAAAAAACCAGAATTCTCAAAGATGTGGCAGTTGATTAAGTACGTGGAAACGTAGCCAGATTTTTCAAAAAGTATTTCAGAATTAAAAAGTTAGCTTCATGGCCCTCCCCAGTCCCGTCCCATCTTCAACTACTGTTCTGACTGTTAAACTTCCCGGTCCAGGGGTGGGCCTGAGCCTTTGCTTTGGGCCCAGAAGTGTAGCCATGTCCCATTCCTCTGGCAATCTCCATCCAAGGATGACCTGGCAAAGGAACTCTGGCTTTCCATTCCATCAGGCTGACCCAGAAGTTAGAAATCAACCAATCATTTCCTCCACATTCTCAAGGTCTGTTGCATTTTACATATTCTACCTGTCTGGTTAGGAATAAAGATCACAGCTATTTATTGAGGCCTTCTTATACATCTCTGTTAGGAGGGCTTTGCTTGCATATAGTGGGTACTGCTGTTGTCTCCACTTTACAGATGAGGAAACTGAGGCATGGAGAGATCAAATTCCTTGCCCAAATCACCTGGATAGGAAGAGGTAGAGCTGAGATGGATCTGGCTCCAGAACCTCGGCTGTCTCCCTGTGGTTCTCCTAAATACACCCATCCATTCACATCAGGCCTGATTTGCAGTTCCGTTTTTTGTTTTTAATTCTCATAGCCACAAACTTTTCAAAATTCTTTCAATTACAATTAACGTCTCTGATTTATGATTCTGACTCCCTTTCTTCATGGAAACCATAAGTCGTTTAACCTAAAATTCCACCCCTCCCTTTACAATGAGCTGCCTTTACCTCAAAATATCCGAGTAATAAAGGCAATTTGGCATCTCCAGTGTCTGCTTGCCTCAAGCAGAACGTTTTTGCAGCAGGATTTATTGACAAGGCCATTTGAATGTAGTTGAGTCCAGTCACAGCTGGCTTCCCTTTGTGAAGCTCTGGACAGCGAAGTCTTGCTCTGACCATTTCCTACCTGTGAGAGCCTAGGCAAGTTGTCACCTCTCTGGTCACCTGGCTCCCCTCTGACAAATGGCAGTGGTGACCCCCCACCTCACAGGAGTACGGAGAGCCCTAGTGAGGAAACTTACATAAAGCACTTAGCACAATACCCTATACTTGGTAAAAACTCACTGCTTGCTAATTCCGTTATTGTTGTCGCTATTATCTTCACTTTTACTATTATTCCATCCTGGATGGGGGCCGGGCCCAGTGAGGCTGTCTCAGTTTAAAAAAGTTACTTGAGGGTGTTGAGACTTTTTATAATACTACATTATGTGTGAGACAAACGTCCTATCCAGATATCCCATAATTGACATCACAGAGACCTTTATCTTGGGCATCACGTCCAACATTTTCCTCTTAACGCATTTATAGCCCACGCCCCCACCATGGTGTGATATTTAAAGAAACAGTTATAATCCAGAAGAGAAGATTTGATCACAAGCGCTTCTTAAATGACTTATTTCATATTACTCACTGAAAACAATTATAGAAACAATTGTGTGAAATGTCTTAAATTGATGGGGATGTCAGGTAAGGAAACGAGTGCTGAAAGCTTCTGGCTTGCGCCAGGATGCGCTGTGATTGGTGTGCTGTGCGATGCCCAATGTGCTTTGAATGCTCTTTATTTGAGCTCTGAGTTCTCTAGACGATGGAATGCGACATCCTTCTTTGTCTCCAGAAATCCCCCTCTCTCTCCTTCACTAATTAGCCTCTTGACTCCGTGCAGCCTGAACACTGGGAGGCTCCCATGCTGTCAGGGGTCATTAGCCAGGGGAGGATCAGCAGCGTCTTTCAGCGCTCGTTGAGACGGGGAGTTATATGAGCTCTGTATGCGTGTGTTTTTGTTTGTTTGTTTGTTTGTTTTTGTGTGCGTGTGTTTTTAAGTACATTTATTTGTATTATTCCCTAAGGAGTTTCAAGACATGTTGAATTTCCTCTGGCATTTAATACTTCATAAATAAAGCTTTGGTGGCAATTCTCAGCTCTAGCAAATCATGGCTATGTTCTGGAGAACAATTAAAATATAAAAGTAAATTTCAAGCAGAAGAAAAGAGCCCCATTTTCCCAAGTAGTCAACGTATCTCAAGCCACTGACATTTCAAAATGGAAAGTGCTGCAGAAAGGAACTCATCTGGGAACTCTGTGGTGAGACTGGGGCCCCTAGCGGAAAGAGGCACAGGCTGCCCTCATCCTCACTGTGACAGGCACTGGTCTAAGTGCTTTCATTTAGTACTGATACGATGATACGGGGAAGGTGCTACAATCATCCCCATTTTACAGTTGAGAAAACACTTAGAGGTTAAACAGATTTTCTGAGGAGATCTAGCAGGTACGTGGTGAATCTAGGATTAGAAGCCAGCAAAGTGATTCCAAAACCTGCCCTCCTAGGCTCTTCTATCCCATACAATACATGTTGCTACCTATATGCCTTTCCAGAAAAGGCATGGTATTTCCAAATGAACCCTCAACCCATACTCTACCCTATATTCCTTATCATTCTTGGAATCAATCACTGTAAGAGTTGGGCAGTTTGAAGTAATTATGAATTCCAAAAATAGATATTGGATTATACTTGTAAACTGGTCTGTTCATCTGGGCACGATTAGGTTATGATTAGGGCATTAACTGGGCCGCTTCGGTAGGACGTTGAGCTCCGCCCCTTGGTGGCTGTGGTCTCAAGTATAAAAGACATTGCAAAGGACAGGGTTGGAGCAGTTTTGATGTTGGAGTTCTGGTGAGGAAGGAGAGACAGCCCTGGGATAGAGATGAGCCATTCGCCTGAGAGTTCACAGCTGGCCTTGTGGAGATAAGCAAAGCCTAGAGAGCCTTATAGTCTACAGCCGACCTTGTGGAGGAAACAGAAGAGCTAAGCCCAGAGAGAAACGCAGCCCCGGGAAGAGAGGAACCCAAGAAGCCTGAACCCTGGCAAACGTCGGCAGCTGTCTTGCTCTAACACATGACAATGGGCTTTGGTGAGGGAAGAAACTTAGGCTTTATGGCCTGGTAACTGTGGACTTCTACCCCAAATAAATATCCTTTATAAAGACCGACCAACTTCTGGTATTTTGCATCAGCACCCCTTTGGCTGACTAATACAACCATGAACACCCAACCCCATTCCATATGCCTTATCCTTGGAATGAACCACTGACTCCCTTCCCTCTTTCCTGGCCACACATAACATTAGTGGCAGCCATTGGGTTTTCCCTGCTGTTACCACTGCTATTTTTCTTGGAGGGCATTGCTCAGCTGTGTCCCATACCGTGGCCACTTCCTCTCACCCCATCCATGGGTCCTGCCCTGTACTACAGTGAAGGAGAGCAAGCAGGAACTTAGTCTGACCTTGTCCTTTGAGTAAGCCTCTGCCCTGTCAGGTGGGACAGGTTCATTGGGGTCAAGCTAGAAGTCATGTGAAGTCATGAGAAGTCCATGAATCATACTCAACAAAATGTCCCCAATCCTGAACCAATGTTCTAGGATAGGTCCCAGGCCTCTTGCCTCATTTCCACATCAGGGTGAGCTCTCTGACACTTGATAAAATCCTCTGCAAAACATCAAGTACCCTGGTGCCTGGACCATCTTAATCCCAGGGTGTTGAAAGACTTGGTTGTTAAGAAAACCCTTAACTCATGTTTCCTGGAGACATACATCTCCTATTGGCCTGCCCCAATATCACAGAGTTCTCCCAGGGAGAATGCAGATGAACACTTTTGTTCTCCTTCCCACCGAGTGCCGTTTGTCCTTCTAAATACAGCTAGGTGGGTAGATCTCCTAACACTGCATTCTCTCTGGCTTGATCCCCAAACAACTTAAGTCAAGACATAATAATAAATATAATTTATTGAGTGTTTGTTATGTGCCAGGCAATGTACTAAGCATCTTAAATTCAATCTCATTTAAACCTCTCAACTTCAGTGATAGATAATGGTATTACCTCATTCTACAGATGAAGCTAAAAAATAAAAGTGGCCACTTGCCAGAAGCACATGGCCAATCAGTGCTGGGACTCAAGTCAAGGCCATTCTACTCCAGGGCCAGATGACTTAAACCTTTTATTAGATTGTCTCTTAATTTAAAATTATTGCCTCATAAGAGCATTCTTTGAGGGAAGGGGCTGGGTGGACATTCGACAGCTTAACTTCATACAAAACAACATTGGCACACACAGAATGACAGAATGTTTGAAGTGGAAGATTCTGGGCTTTAACTATTTCAATAGCTTTTATTTTTACAGAAGCCCAGACCTCTGGTGAACAAACCACTTCAGCCTAAATAGAATTCACTTTTATATCAGACTTTCCAATATGTGTTCCATGGAAGAGTAAGGTCTGTGAAATGTTAAAAGGTGGTTCAGGGAAAGGTAAAGGAAGGGTTCTTGGGTCAAACACTATATTTGCTGGAATTTAAAGTTCACTAGTTACATGAAACATATCCTGGTTCTATAAACACATTTTGTGCAAAAGAAGTACTTTTCATCATACCTTTCTTTTTTAAAAAAATTTGTTTTATTTAGTTATTTCTCCCCACCCCCCTTGTTGTTTGTACTTGGCTGTATCTGTTCATCTTCCCTGTTCCTTTAGGAGGCACCGGGACCCTAACCCAGGACCTCCGATATGTGAGGGAGGCGCCTAATCACTTGAGCCACCGCCATTCCCTGCTTTGTTGTGTCTCTCATTGTGTTTTTCTTCTTGTGTCTCTTGTTGCGTCATTGCATCAGCTTGCCATGCCTGCCCATCTCCTCAGCTCCCTGTCTTGCTCATCCTCTTTAGGAAGCACCGGGAATATCCACTCCCTGCTTTGTGTGTCTCTCATTATGCCTCTCCTCTGTGTCTCTTGTTGCGTCAGCTTGCCACGCCTGCCCACCATGCCAGCTTGCTGTCTTCTCTAGGAGGCACCGGGAACTGAACCAGGGAACTCCCCCACCCCCCACCCCCCCCATGTAGTAGGCAGGAGCTCAATCTCTTGAGCCACCTCCACTTCTCTCGTCATACCTTTTTTTTTTTTTTTTTTAAGATTTATTTATTTATTTTACTTTTATCCATTTTTACACCCTGCCCCTGCTCCTGCCCCCCGTTTTTGCTATTTTTGTGTCCATTCGCTGGGCAATTCTCTGTGTCTGTTTCCTGCCCTCTCTTCTCATCCTTCTCCTCCTGTCTTGACTGGGATTCAATCCTGGGAACCTCCGATGTGGGAGAGAGGCGTCCTACCGCCTGCGCCAGTTTAGCTCCTGGTTTTTTGGTGCGTCTCGTCTTGGCTCTCCCTTGTGTCACTCTCCTGTTATGTCATCTTGCTGCGTGGCTCGGCGGGGCCTGATGGTGCACCTGCGCCCGAGGCTTGGGGGGCTCACCTGCACGCGGGGCCTAGCGGCGCACCTGCACATGGGGCCTAGAGGCTCGCGTGCCTACTATATTTTTCTTTATTTTTACCAGGAGGTCCCGAGGATCAAACCCAGGTCCCTCCATATGGGAGTCGGACACCCATCCATTTGAGCCACATCTGCCCCCATCATCATACCTTTTAAAAAGTGACTTTGTAGAGAAAGATAATTTATTCATGTAACTGCAGAATATTTTACAGTGGAATCCTAGTAGGAAATCATGAAGTCTGGATGTGTAGTAATACTTGACAAATCCCTGAGGGAGGAATGAAAATCACATAGCTAAAAGAAATATATTTTTCCTAGTGAGTGCTGAATGCTGGTACATGGTAGGGTTAGTAGTCACAGATTTAAGTTCCAAATATTAGGATAAAAACCTAAATTCTACCTGTAAGCAGCTGTGTGGCCTTTAACCTGCTATTTTTGATAAGAAAACTTCTGATCTGTTCTGAAAAAATGTATGTGTACTGTGACGCTTTCCAGTTGCCTGCTTTGCCACTAAGTGAGCCATCATTTGCCATTTTGTCTTGGGTTTCCATTTTTCCATCCATCCTGGGCATTTAGTGCAGGGTAATTTTTGGATTCTTTATCTTTTCTTGCAAGGTAGGGAGAGAAAAGCAGGAAATGCTTCATATGCTTAAAATACAGTGACTTTAAATAGCACTGTGTTGAACAAAGTTAAACAGGCTTCTTGCCTGCAGGACTTCTTGTTGATAGAGTGTGCAGCATATTCCTCCTTATTTGACTGTGAAAACTCTTTTCTATGTAAAACACTTACTAAAATTTCCCAAGGACTAGTGTTCCATGGAACACAGTTTGGGACACTAACTTCTTTACAAACATCTAATTATACCTCTGCCATCAGATTGTCAAATCCCAGATATGCAATAGTTCAAATGTGGTGAAGATCAAAACAGTTGTTCACCATTTAGAACCTGCAGTAGAAACCGAGAGAGTGTGGTGAAAAGAATGCAAAGCCTCCTACCAATGGAACAATCCCTGAGATATAGCTGTTCATTATTTATACTCACAACAGCACCCTCAGGCTTTTCATTCTCTCTGCTCTGCCCACAAACCTGCATTCTTGTTTGCTTCCATGGATTCACAGAAATCCAAAGGGAGAAAACAAAGGGAATCCTTCTTTTCCAGCAGTGCTGACGTAGCACACAGGAGAAGGGGGTCAGGACTCAGCATGTTAGCCCTCTGTACCAGGAGAGTAACAAGGCTGGGTGAGTCCAAGGGCTTGGGGGGTATTCTCCTACACTTATCTCAAACTGTTCACATGCTCTGCCCCCACCTGCAAAGGGGCAGAGACATGTAGTCTCCCTGAGTGTCTAGAAAGGAGAGGAGAACCCGATACAGGTAAGTACTTGTGTCTCTACCACAAGCCCTTAAGTTCTTAGTAATTTCAGTGGCCAAGAAAGAAAAGGAAATGAATGTAATAGGATACTTTAGTTTTATAACTGTGTCTCAGCTGAACTATATAACAAACTTACAATGTCTTTGTTTCCATTTTCAAATGTATAAATTTTGCCTCTCAAATGGTTAAATAACTTGCCCCAGATCCCTCAGTTAGTAAGTGACAAAGCCAAAATCACACCCATATCTGCCTGATTCCAAAAACTATGTTTCCCTTTCATGGCTGTTATGAGAATTGATTAAACTGGAAACTTATCCATTCATTCATTCAAATATCTATTAAACTTCTACATATACTATTTGCTATTCAGGATGTGGAGGATTTAGCAGACACTACCCTCACAGAGCTTAAATTTTTATTGGTGTTAAATAATAAACAAGGACATAACCAAATAATTGTAGTTAATGACCAATTTTAGGAAGAAAAAATTAAACAGGCCAAGGGGATGAAGTGGTGGGGGTTGGGGAGGCAGCTATTTTGGATAAGGGAGTGAAGGAAAGCCTCTCTGAAGAGGTGATTTGTAGAAAGGAGCTGTAGAAAGTAAGGAAGTAAGCTTTATGCAAGGTGGAAAGAAGAGGGAGTAGCAAATGCAAAGGCCCTGAGGTGGGAATGTTTGGCAAAGAGCAAGAAGGCCAGTAAGGCTAGAGTAGGGGAGTAAAGGAGGGAGGGAAGAGTAAATGAGGTCCAAGAAGCAGGCAGGCAGGAGGTGGGCAACATGGGAATCCCAGTGGGTTCCGTGTAATATTTTGGGTAATCTAAGCACCTCTTAAAATATATGTATATATATATATATATATATATAAATAACATTTTTGTAAGCAAATACACATATATGCATATATATTTATATATCATTTTGCAAATGTTTTTATGTATTGTGAGAATTTTGATTTTTACCCACAATAAAAATAAATTAAAAAAAAAAAAAAAAGAAGCAGGCAGGCAGTGCATAGTCTGGGGGAGGAGAGAGCTAGTATGGAAACTGGGGATTTCTAACCATGATGGGAAGGGAGCAGTGAAGGGCTTTTGAGCGATGGATTGACATGGTCTGATTTTCTTGTTTTTAAAGATCACTCTGATGCCTTTGCAGAGAATAGACTCTTCCAGGAGAAAGGGAATAAGAGTAGAAGTAAGGAGATAATTAGGAGGCTACTGAAGTCATTTAGGGAAGAGATGACAATGGCCTGGATTAAAGTGGTCAAAAAAGTGGTGCAAATGGGTCCAATATGGGATATATTTTGGATGCTGACCCAACCAGACTTATTGGTGGATTGGATATAATGATTGGGGGAAAGAAAGGAATCGAGGAAGACCCCTAGGTTTTGACTTGCAATACCATGTAAATAGTGGGGTGGTAGATAGAATAATAGCCTCAAAGATGTTCATGGCCTAATCCCCCGGAGTCTGTGACTGTTACTTACATGGCAAGAGGCATTTTGCAGATGTGATTAACTTTAGGATCTTAAAATGGGAGCATAATTCTGGATTATCCAGGTTTGGGCCAAATGTCATCACAAGAGTCCTTATAAGAGGGAGGCAGGAAAATCAGAGTCAGAGAAAGATTTGCAGCTGCTCGGCTACTGGCTCTGAAGATGAAGGAATGTGCCACAATCTAAGCAATGCAGGCGGCCTCTAGAAGCTGGGAAAAAACAAGGAAACAGATTCTCCCCTAGAGCTTCCAGAGAAGTGCAGCCCTGCTGACACCTTGATTTTAGCGCAGTGTGACCTGTGTCAGACTTCTGACCTCCAGAACCATAAGATTGTAAACTTGTGTTATTTTAAGTCACTACATTTATGGTGATTTGTTACAGCAGAAATAACAAATTAATATAGTATATGGTACATGGAACAGTGCTTTGAAGACTGTAAAGCACTAGGCAGTGGCCACCATGGAAAACTAGGAATTCAGCAGAGAGGTCCAAGGGGGGTTGGATGGAATTATTGTTCAACCCTTAAGAAGGAAAAGTACTTAACTGTGTGCTAGCTTAGGATTTCCCTGAGAAGCAGAGAGTCAATTCATGCCAGGTCCTGCATCAGGGGTGGAGTTATAAGGATGAGAAAGATGCAGGGCCAGGTCTAGTGAACCAACTCGCAGCCCAGGGAACGAGTTCATGGCAGCCTCATGGATTTGCCTCTCTTTTTATCTCCACAAGGAACTCTGAGTTAGTTTTAAACCTTGAGTGGAGGAGAAAAGGCATCACGATGCTTAGCTCCCTAATGGTTTCACAGAGCATTTCTTCAGACTGTCTCAAGCTCTTCTTGCTCTTACTTCTGCCCCCTCCCCCAGCATAGTTTATTTCTCTGGGCTCTAACTCTTAAGTGAAACCAGCAAAATGATTCACAGAATGTATGGCATCTCTTTAAAAATAATATTCATTTGAAGAGTGAAATTCATTTTGGTCATATGAGAAGTCTCCTCATCTAGTCTGATATCATTCCAAACCAATCACTGAGCTTTTTATGGAGTGCAGTTAAGAAATGCCATTACAGCTTATTAGGGCTAACGAAATAAATTGGCAATGCAGGTAACAGAGCTGATATTCTGCAGAATTACAACTCTTTGGGAAATTGAAAGCAGGCAGTTTCCATAGGGCACCAAGGATTTTTTTGAACACTTTTCAACCTGCAGGAATTTTGTACCCAGAACTTCCTCCACTCTCCATTCAATGATGTTTATGAAAAAATCCTACCCTTGTCCAGATCTCAGAGGGATAGAGAGAGAGATAATCAGAAGAAGTGGGAAAAGTGGGGAAAAGAGTCAGAGTGGCTGGGCTGTGACTACAGCTGTTGCTGGAGACAGAATTGCTCAGTAAAAACAATAGCAGCTGTAAAAGTAAGATAATCAGAATTTGAAGCCCATCTCTGGCATACACTAGCTGTGACCATGGACAAAAGGTCTAATCCCTCTGAGCCTCAGTTTTTTCATCCACCAAATGAAAGTAATAACATCTTTTTGCAGGGCTATTGGGAATTCTGATGTGATGGTGAATATAAAGTACTCAGCATTGTTCAAAACATAGTAGATGCCTAAGAAATATTCCTTCCACTCTCCAGAGCATCCTACCTCCATCTTTTCTAAGAACTTGTGGCACATGCCTGGGAGAAGGGAAAGGTAGGAAGAAAAGGGTAGGTATGATAAGGTTGTACAGGGATCATAGCACCAATGACTTTTCCTGTAAATTCCTTGGACCGATTGGGAAAAGACCTGATGGGACAATGGGAGCTTCCAAACCCAGAGCCTGGAATGTAATGTACCATTCCTGGTTATCTTAATATACAGAGCATAAAGTTTAGCAAACACTTGTACTTCTGTCACTGTATTTCCTCTTCACTAAAACCCTGTAGGGCAATAGTTATCTCCATTGTAGAGCTGAAGAAACTGAGGCTCAGAGTGGCTCCATGACTTACCCTGGATTACTGAGTTTAGTAAGAGGAGCCTGGATCTTCTCAAATCACCATGCAGGTGACTGTGCAAATCTGAAAATAAAAAGGTAACAGCATTGCTCTGAAAAGGTAGGATGAGCAGTTATTTCACCATCACGTCCATTTGATGCTGAGGTCCAATAATGAAAGTGAATCTGAGCCCACCAGAGAGAAGACCACAGCTTGGCTCATGTGTCCCTGACCCTGACACCCTCTGGCAGGTCCACTTGGCTTCCTATCACCACCTGAGAAGGGTTACTTTAAGAGAACAGAGAACAGAACCCTTCCTCCTATGAGTGCTAGTCACTGCTGCTTACATCCTCTGACTGCTGAGACTAGATTTCTCAAAGTGTGTACCACCCAGGGCCAATTCCCAAACCCTTCTTTGGTCCTAATGAATCAGAGATTATTGGAAATTTTTGGCCCCTAGTTATCCTACTGCACAATACAAGTTGGGAACTCTGAACCCCTGTCTTGTTTCTTGCTCCCTTGCCCAGTAGATCCTGATTCAACAGATATTTTTTGGATTTCAACTGTCTACCAGGCTCTGTTTTAGACCCTTAAGATATACCCATAAACAAAACTGACAAAAAACAAATCCCTGTGTTCTAAAGCTTATATTCTACCATGTGGTGTTGGTGGGTTAGGGGCCCAATAATAAACTATAAGTAGAATGAATACACAAATTATTTTTACTGATATTAGAAAGTGATGGGTGCTACCAAAAAAAAAGAAAAAAAAAAAAATATATATATATAGGAAGGTAAAGGGAGAACAGTAGTATGCAGATGAGAGAAAATGGTTGAGTTGGCCCAAGTGTGTCCCTGGCTCCTTTCCCCACTTCTAGACTGAGGCTTCAGACCTTTCCCACCTGCACCCACCAGGACTGCTCTGGTCTGGGCTTCCACTGCTTCTCTCTGCTTCCTGCCCTTTGGTTCCTATGGGCTCCACCCACAACGGACTGTGGAGTAACCCTTCCAGTGCTAGCTGGAATTTCTCACCACCTCTCCAAGCTAACTCTGGGAAGGCAGCTGCCTGCACTTCTCTCTAGAATTAAGCACTTACTGTTTTCTGAAACGTTGGAACCCTCAGTGGTATGCTGCAAACTGTGTGCTCCCCTTTCCAACTATGCATTCAGTGATGTTCACATTGATAGCTTGAAATCAGGCGCGATGAGAGTATTCGCACTATGGAAATCTGTAAATGCTCCAAATCAGCACCCCCCCCCAAGACTTGTTAAATACCAACCATCATGCCACTAACAACACTTATGTACCAGATACAGCCACACGGAAGCATCACTCCAAAGTCAGGTGACTGGGGTGTGGCTCCTCTCTTGCTCCCTTGATAAGTAAAAACTGAAGGGTTTGAGATTCTGGACCAAAAGATTCACAGAAAGACTTGGAATAAAACAGATAATAGGGATTTAAGGGGATTAAAAAGGTGAAAAGTTCCTGCGCTCAATTGTCTTATATCTTTTTTCCTAATAGTCATTACACCCTTGGAAATTGACGAGCTTTCAAGGCATTATAAATTTCAACATTTTGCAAGGCTGGCCCCAGAATAGCTCTTTAAAGAGTATGGGTTGGAAAGAAGTATTGTCAGTGTACTTTTTTATACAATAATCAATTAGAGCAAATTTCTCAGCAGTGGTTTCGATCACTCTTCTTTAAGATGCAGCAATAAAGTGAGATCATCGGACTAAAGGACATTGACATTGTTGGGTTGCATCTCAAGTGTTTCCACACCAGTTCTCCAAGGCAGGGGGAAGGGAATGGACACCCCCAGAAGTCTAAAGCTAGGGCATAAAGAGGCTTATACAAGCTCAAAATGACATGGCAAGCTTTAGTCAGTGGTGTGCTGGTGAATGTGTTAACCAGTCTCTCGTGGTGGACAGAGCTCAGATCAGCATTTGCTGGTTTTCAGGGTTTAAAGATTCCTGCCAAAGTTGGTTTCAAGCTACCAATGTGCTGTCAACTGGCTTACTAAATTCCTTCAAATTTAACAATTCTCATGAGACAGTTCAAGGCCGGTCCAAACCACACCTTTATTTTAGCTTAAAAGTTAACGTGAAGTCTGTGTTTACCTCACTGATCATCCATGCTTAATTAAATAATCATAATAATGGGTTTTCTCACTATCTGCAAATCTACCAACCTCATCTATTGTTTGTTTCCACAGAGCTCCACTTCCATGTGAGATGACTTGGGGTGGGGCATGGAATAGCATCCCTTCGAATCATTTAGTGAAAACGTTGTTTTCTTTCTTTCTCTCTCAATCCTCCTGGTTATATCAGGAGGAAAGTCTCAGTGGGGTGCTAGTCTGCTCTAACAGGTCTTGGATACTTGCTCTTCACCTTTTTTAGCAAAGAGGAAGTAGGCCTCATGCTCTACGTCTTCAGGCAGGCTACGGTATCAAGCTAGGATGTAATAAAATTGTCTTCTTTTCATTTTACTTACATGTGTGTAGCTTCTTATGGCAAATAATTTTGAATTTTCGATTTCTCTAAGTAGTTCAGAGTTTTCTTTTAAATATCTTAATCACGTATAGTACAAAGAGGTACCTAGATGAAGCAAAAGTCACGCACAATTGGGAATCCTCAGAAGATGAGAGCCAGCCTCTTGTGGGGTATGTTTGCAGGGCCCTCTGGGGCAGAGAGGCCTGGAGGCAGCGTGGTTGTATTAGCCGCTGCTCCCATTCATCCGCTCACCCAAACAGTGATGTGGTGTCCTGTGCTGATTTGTAGCAGTTGCCAGTTCCCATGGTGTAAATATTCCCACCATGGCCAATTTCAAACACTAACATGACATCAGTGAACTCAAAATTGGGAAGAGATGGACACAAATCAGCTCTTGCGAGCCAATAGGAGCTAGCTCCAGGACACCATTGACTTCAACCACCACTTTTTTTAGGGTTTGTACTATGCAAGCCCCAAAAGCTGTAATTACGGATTATGATTATTACCAATTTGTAGATGAGTAACTTTGGGGCCAAGAGGTTATATGGCATGCCCAAGGCCACACAGGCCATAAGTAGTGGCACTGGGGTTTGAACCTTGGTCTAAGTCAGCACAGGCCCTCCTCTCCAGCACTGGGGCAGGCGTCACCCCACCCAGGGCATCACCCCATGTACCCTTTGGGTGCACTGTTGTTCTCCAGCTTAAGAAGTATAGCTCCCTATCTTGTACCACTCAAGGTCTGAAATGTTTTTCCTGGCATTTGAAGCTCTGCCCATCTTGCCTGATTTCTCTCATGGAGCATTAGCATTCAAGAAAAAAAGGGAGAGTGGAAACATTTAAAGCACCAGTTCTGTCAGGTCTGTGTTCAGCCCCTAGATAGCCCCAGTTATCTCCTTGCTGTTAAAGCTCACTCTTACCTGGCCATGGCATCAAGCAGCCTGCTCCACAAGGGTGAAACGGAGGAGAGGACTAGGCTGAGTTGCTGGTGTGTGTGCCTGGCACTGTGCTTGTGGCCTTATCCCCTGTATTAGCTCCCCGGGGTTGCTGGTGCAAATTACCACCAACTTGGTGGCTTCAAACAGAAATTTATTCTCTCTCATTTCGGGAGGCTGGAAGTCTGAGTTCCAGGTGTCGGCAGGGCCCTGCTGTCTCTGCGGGTCCTCAGAGGAAGCCTTCCTTGCCTCTCCCAGCTTCTGATAGGCCCAGGCTCTCCTTGGGTTATGGCAGTGCCGCTCCAGTCTCCACCTCTGTCCTCACGAGATGTTTTCCTGTCTGTGTTTTTTCTTCTCTTCTTCTAAGGACACTGGTCATATTGGAGTAAGAGCCTACCCTACTCCAGTAGGGCCTCATCTACTACTCAGTGGCTAGGAGGCGCTGAGGCTGCGATCGGCACACCAAAGCCCACGTCACCACTAAACTAGCTCTGTCCCAGGGCCCAACACACCAAATTCAGGCTCCATCTTCTGTGTCAAGGACCAGGGCAGAAAGGCAGTACAGGGAGCCCCCCAGCCCCCTAGAGACGGGGTCTGACAGGGAGACGGCTCCACGACTCCCACTAGCAAAGCTACAACCAGGACACTCTGGAAGACATGTTCATTTTACTGAAATACTGGAGGGATCTCTCAGATTCCCATCCTAAGGAGTAGCACAGCCCCTGGGGATTGTAACTAAAGTTCACACCCCTGGGCAGAGTTTGGGACTGTCTTCCTGGAAGTGCAGTGATGTTTTACTTCATCTCAGTAGCCCCCAAGGCTCTGCACTAAAAGTGTGTTTATCTGTTTGCCCTCCCTGATCCCCCCTGAACAGTGCTCATGAGGCAGGGAGGAGGTGTTATTCATCCCTGTAGATGTTTATTGGGTGGCTGGATCAATACTGATTGGGTTGGCATTTCTGGATCCTTCTCCCAGGCACTCTGTCTCAGAGGCAAGCTCTCAGAAATGAGGACTGTCTTGAGGCTGCATGTGGTCAGGGGTGAGTCTCTGGCTAACCTGATGTCCAGCACTATGGCAGGTGGCTGCACACCTGGCTGCTTGTCTGAGCCTCCCCAAACTGCATTCATTTCTAGAGAGTTCGTTGTGGCTCCCTGCTCTGGAGGTAAGGAGGATAAAGGTGTTAGAACCCCACAGAAGAAGCAGCAAACAAGATTTTATTGGCTCCTAAAAACAATCTTTGAATTATATACAATTATGTACCTTGAGCACTTTCACTGTCTTGCTTAGCATTTTTCAGCATTTAATATCCTTTACTCGTCCTTTCAACAAATAGTTTTGGGTCCCTGCAGTATACTGGGCCCAGGGTTAAGTGTCAGGAATGAAATATTTGACTGATGCTCTTTGCCACACTTGGATGACAGGGCCACCATGTTGAAGGAGGACAGAAACAGACTTTAGCATTATGCAGACACTAGCTGGGTTCAAGTCCCCTATGCTGCCTTCTAGGAGTGTGCCTTTGGGAAAGTTATCAAACCTCTCCGTGTCAGTTCCATAATCTTTAAAAATTGTTATGATGCCCCACACTTCCCAGGCTTGTCAAAAGCACTAAATGGCCAAGCAGTGGTGGGAGTGGGGATGGAGGGGGACAAGACAGAGTAGATTTTAAGTACCCTGGCTCCTATCTTTGAATTCTAGCTTTTCCACTTTTTCAGCTGTGTGATCTTGAGCAAATTCCTAAAGTTCTGTGACCCTCAGTTTCCTTGTCTATAAAATCGAAATAATGCGCCTACCTTGTAAAGGGTTGTGAAGAATAAGGGTGATGATGACTGTCTGGTTATTGTAGTTATTGACAGATTTACAGCATGTTTTAGGTGCTCAATAAACCTGGCCATTTGTTATCATTATTACTGTTACTGTCACATTGCACTGTTCTTATCAACTATTATTCTAGATCTATTTGTTTCTTAAACTTGTTGTGGATGGCTGAAAGGCACATGTACCTGCTTCTTGCTTGTGCCAAGACTCTTGCAGACTGATGAGCAGTGGGAAAGGAAAACAGCCCCAACAGATGGGCCCTTCACAGAGGCAGGTTTCTCATAATCCCTACCTGTGCTCACGTAGAGATAAACTAAACACTCTCTGGAGCTTTCTTCAGCCATGGGATAATTTCTTTAAACCCTGCCTGGAATCCCACGTAATTAAGAATGATGAGGCTGATTATAGATTCGGCAGTGTAGACCAACCTGTCTGCTGTGTGGTTCATGCAGATTATCTGTGTTGAGTCAAAATCCATTCAGCATGTTCAGTTATGGAACCATCTAGAAGCCTACCGACCTAACCTATCAAATCTGTGAGGGCAGAGACTCCCTGTCATTTGGATTTATAGCTCTTACAATGCCTAGATCTAAGCTGGAACATAAAAGGCCCCCCCCCCCCCCCCCGCAAAAAAAAAGTGTAATAAGTGGCCTGTGTTATCTGTAGTTAGCAAGACCATCAACTCATTTACTTGGCAACGTGGCTGATTACAGAATGTAGAATGTATTTTTTAGTTGTTATTTCCTTCCTATAAGAAAAGTAACGCATGCTCAATAGAGGCATTTTTAAAATATGCCCCTTCAAAGAAAGAAAGGGAAAAAAAGGAAAGAAAGAAAACACCTATACCCCATTACTCAATAATAACAGTTATGGATGATTTGGTACATTTTCCTTCCAGTATTTTCTTTTTGTGCATATAGGGACTTCCTTTTGTTTTTGTTTTAGGCTTTGACATTTTTGAGAAATAATCATCAGACAGATTTTTAAAATGTGGACTGCTTCTTTTCCCCTTATAGCCATGTATAAGCATTTTAGACTATTATGGCTACATAATATTCTAATGAGAGAGTATTTCAGAGCCTACTCAAACAACTCCCCTGTTCCTGGACATTTTCTACTTCCCATTGTTTCTACTGCATTTTCTATTGTCATAGCGGCAACAAACATTTTGGGTATAAAACTTTTTTAAAAATTCTAGATGTAGTATGATTTCCTTGGGATATATTCTCAGAAATAGAAATGCCAAGTCAGAGAATTTTAAAGACTTTGCAAGGATTTTTAAAGATCTTTAAAAAGACTTTGCAAATATTTCCTAGATGGCTTGGTGTGGATAGGACTTCAGTTTCTTTTCAGTGTGGTTGAATTGCCACCCACCTTCCCACCTTCCCAATTCTGCCTAACTTTTTACCTGCTGTGGGACCGTCCCAGATCTACCACCCTACCCCTGTTCAGTCACTCCAGAGGGTCTGATTAGTCTCCAAAGCCACCCCTCGGAGGTCAGTCCTCTTTTGCCACCCAGTGAGCCCTAGTTTGGCCTCTCCTCACTCACACATTGCCCAGATGGCAAAGTCGCTAGAAGAAACCCCTCCCTCTTTCTCTCTTTTTTTTTTTTTAAAGATTTTATTTATTTATTCATTCATCCCCCCCTTGCTGCTTGTGCTCGCTGGGTCAGCTAACCACGCCGTGCGTGCGGGCTTGCCTTCACCAGGAGGCCCCGGGAACCGAACCCGGGGCCTCCCACATGGTAAACGGGAGCCCTACTGATTGAGCCACAGCCGCTTCCCCCTCTTTCTCTTGATTTTCTTCCCTATATTGTACCTGTTGTTCCCCTCGTTGTCATGGCAACACAACCTCAAGGCTAATAGATATTCCTTGGAGCTTAGAGGAAAAAAACGCAGCTGACAGGCAAGCATGAAATGTGCAGGAAAGAAAAGGTTAGCCCTCTGTTTCCCCTCCATGCCTCGGCAAATGAGCAGAGATAATTAAACATTAGACTAGAGTCACACAGGCACTGACAGAGGGAACATAAGGAAGTTTCCAGGCTAGCAAGGCCATCTGTTTCCAGTGCTAATGAAAATGGATGAAGATAAATCAAATTACCTCAAATCTCACCTCTCCTTGGTGGAGACTCTTTCAAAGCATACGCCATCTTAGAGAATCTTTCCAATCTTTGGGGAATTATTTGGCTTCCAAACAGCCTAAAATGATCTTAAAGACCAGGAGGGATTAAACAGCGCACATCGGTATTCCACCCTCAAATCTCCTCAGTGTCACCTCACCTGCATCCCTTATTCTCACTTCTCAGTGGTCTCCCAGTTTCCCCTCAAACAATGCCCCACCAGCCAACACCGCCTGCGGCCTTACCTTCCTGAGACACACCTCAGGTTATGTCCAAGTGAAGATGCTCTCAGCTCCTCATCACCCAACCGCCATAGCTCAGCAGACAGTTCCCTTCACCATCGGCTCCAGACTCGCCCTGGCCTTGTCCCTGGGCACTTGATGCCACCCTCCCTGACTTTCAGGGCCTAAGTGAGCCATCCTTACCCTCTCAGAACTCTGAGTTTGCCTGAAGAGCATGCATTTTCTCTTCCTGGAAAATGCCTTCCCACCCTTAAAACCCAGTGCAAAGTGACTCTAAATGGAGTCATTTCCTCCCCTGGGATCGCACACTTCTTCGTTCATATCTAGAATACAGCCCTTCCCACACTCTACTGTAATCAGCTGTTGCCGTGGTCCCATCCCCCTGGTAGCCTGTGGGCTTCACAAGGGCAGGAGTGGTGTGTATTCATCTCTGTTGCATGCTGCCTGGCACGGAGTTGGTGTTCGCTATGTGAAGTTATCACCCTCACAAAGATGGGTTATTGGGTTAAGAGGGTACAGTCTTCCATCTTGGGAGATGTGAAAAACACCACGAACTTCTCCAGCACCAAACATCTCAGGAACCCAACCTTCATTTGCAACGCCATCATCAACACATACTGGATTCCTAGCAAGATGGTGTAATGTTTGAGCATTTGGGCACTGGGGTTATTGTTATAGTTGTTGGTTTTGGAAGAAAGCTCAAAGATGACATTTTACAAACATTTAGTTATGAAAAATCCCAAACATACACAAAAGTCGAGATAATAAAATACACACACACACACACACACACACACACACACACACCCCTCAAGTAGGTATTCACCACCCAGCTTTGACCATGATTAACATTTGGGCACTTTTGTTTCTTTTGTCACCTCTTCTCCCCCACTGTTTTCTTGGAGTATTTTAAGACAAATCCAAGACATAATATCATTTCATCTGTAAATATTTTATAAACTATCTTGGTTGAAATCCCAGTTCTTCTACCTCTATTTTTGTGACCTTAGGCAAGTTAAGGAACCTCTCTGATCTGCTTTTTTTCTACATGTATAAAATATAAATATGGTCATCATAGGGTTGTAATGAGGAGAAAAACACTTGATATTTAGGATCTGCCCAGCATTTGCTACATGGTCAGGATCGTGACCAGTATCACTACTATCATCATCATCGCCATCATTATCATCATCATTATTGGGGACAGATAAGGGCTCAGAAAAACTGGAGCATCAGAGACCAAATATGAGGCTAGAAAAATAGTCCTGGAGAGAAATTATGAGGGCTAGGAGGTGATGGAGAGTGGAGGCTGTAGGTACAAGGAGAGTAGAATAAAGGCCACCCAATTGATTGGCTGCAGCTGGTGATGTGCCTTCTATAATCAAAAATCAAGTTTTTTCTGGTGCTTGGAGAGAGTAAGTGTTGCCTTTTCCCATGCTGAGGGAGGGGCAGGCAGTGAGAGATAATGAGTTTCATCTCATTGTCTTTGTGATGCTGATGGGACATCCTAGAAAAGAAGCTTAGTGTGTGTCGCTAGTGATTATGACAAGGCAATGTTTGTTCTGCTTTTGTGAAGGATACAGCTTTTTCTGTGTACCTGATGGTTCATTTTATTTTGTAGTTATTTAGACATCTCCCAGTAAAAAGCTCTACCTAATCCTGCCCCGTAAGCTTTACTCGGTCCTTGCCGTATAACCTTGTTTCACCACTGTTGTGATCAAAGTGAAGTTGGTTCTTTACTCACTTTACTCAGTTCTCTGAGTATATGATTAAAATGTGCTCATCATGGATATTTTGGAAAACACAGAAAAAGTATAATGGAGAAAACGAAAACTAGCCTTAACCTACCATTCAAATATAGCCAGAGTTAAGTTGATACAGCCTGCTATTTTTATTAACATGTATTTTACATGGATGTGATCACACTGAATATAAAATCTCTTATTCTGCTTATCACTTATAAGGACTCTTCCAGGTCCTTAAGAGCTGGTAGAAGGTGACCTTATAGGGGTATTCTCTAATTCCCTGATCCATTCCATTCCTGATGGACGTTTTTTGCTCCAATTTTTTACTTTTAAATATTAAATAATAAATATTAACTATTAATTCAGGGACTATCTTACTCATAAAGCTTCATTCAGTTTCTTTAGCTTCCCTTCTGAAAAGACTGTTTCTACTAGTAAGTATAAGGAAATAATCAATTATTTATCCTGGCTTCCCTAGAAGAACTATTTATCACTGGTAATCAAATAACGGATGAAGGGATGTGTCTCCTTATAAAATTATGACAGCTAGTAAGTGAAAACCAAGTTCTAGAATGAGGCTATTACCACTTTATAATCCCCAATAAGAGTATTGAGGAGTTGAGCTAGCATCATGAAAAGAGGGCATAGTGGTTATTGCGTGCCTCCAGTAGAAGGAACACCCTAGCACCTATGGTCTTGCCAAAGGAACGATAGTTAGTCTGATCAAGGCTCCTCCTAACTCCAGGAAATACAGAGGACAGGAGGACAGGCTGGACTACACTCTCCGTCTTCAGTCTGCAAACTCCAGACCATGCCATGAGAAACTCTACAGGTCAAAACAGCTTGCAAGGAACTTGCAAGGAACAGGAGAAAGAAAAAAAAAAAAGAAGAAGGGGGACTTGTAGATTACAAGGGACTTAAAAGGCATAGCATTTTTTTAAATTGAGCAAGATTAAACTGTAGTAACTAGGGATGCACGGTTGGGCAAACAACTAAAAGAAATGCAGGGAAGTGATTACTCCAAAAGTCAGGATAGTTGTGACGTTTTAGAGAGGGAAGCGGTTGAGATTGGGGCAGGATACATAAGGTAGATATGGGGTAGTGAAGTTCTGTTTCTCAGCTTTGGTAGTTACAAACTATGTATTTGTTTTTTGCAAATTTGTTTTGTTTTTTAAAGGATTTTTTAAAATCCAAAAAAGAATGAGAAAAAAATTTGTTAAAGCAGTGTGATTTTTTAAAAAAAGATGTTATTTCCTGGTCCTTGTCCATATGCAGTTATTCTACTGAGTTGTAGTTATAGCCAAATTCCATTTTACTTCTGGATTTATTTTTTCGCTTGACTGACCACAGATTTGCATTTCTTAATTCAAGGATGTGCATCTCTGCTAGCCATTGGTTCACATGAGATCCTGCTGTTTCCTTCCTTGAAATGAAACAGGTCCACTGACTGCATCTCCAGCCTACAGCTCTCCTTCTGATTTTTCTGCTCCATCTCAATAAGATCTGGTTCGTTATGCCATGTGCATGTGGGATGCCCGAGTAACCTGCTGATTCTAGCTTATGCACACACACCATATGACCTCACCTCCATGGAGATCATCCCCTCAGACCATAAGTAGATGAAACTCCACTGCTGCATCCTCTCCGGGGTTATGTAGAGACAGTGGGTGGGTTTAATTAATGGTAAAACAATGTCCTGAAGGTTTCTTAATGTACTGAGCAGAGGTCAAGTTATTTGATGCTCATGCTGCACCAAAGCTGAGATCTGATTCCTTCTCATTTGCCCTAGAATAAGGGGCAGGGTGGTGGCTGCGGCTCTCTGCTGCTTTCCAACATGCAATAATATTGAAGCCTACGCCTGACTCCAGTGATGAACTGGGCCCTCCTATCCAGATATTAAAAAACAGAAAACCAGCTCTCTAGGCATTTAGGAGGCATCTTCGTCAGCAAAGCAGGGGGCAGGAACCTTGACGTTCTTGTTCTTCCCCATGAGTCAGTCGAGCACGGTGAGTCATGGTGGGTAGGCAATATTTGTTAAATGAAGCACTATCTAAACTCAGAGGAAAACTTCAGAGCCCCAGAACCCAGAGTGAAGTGCCCCCACAGAGTCTCACCAAATGGGTCTAAGGCTGAGGCCAATACAGCATGCTTCTGGAAAGCAACACCACCTGATTTTTTTTAAACAAATCAATTTTATTGATACATATTAATATAGCATACAATTTACCCAAAGTATACAATCAGTGGTATTTGGTTTAATCACATAGTTGGGCATTCATCACTTCAATCATTATTACAGCATTTTCATTATTTCAATAATAATAATTAAAAAAAAAAAATCAAGAAAATTCTTCACCTCTCAGTCTATCTCTGTTTCCCCTGCTGTACATAGCTGCTATTTCTTGCTATCCTTGCACAATTGTGTATTTATTTATTTATTAAGCAGTTTTATTGAAATATATTCACATACCATATGATCTATCCAAAGTGTATAATCAAGGCTTTTAGTATAATCACAATGTTGTACATTCATCACCACAAAAAAATTTTAGAACAATTTCATTCCTTAGCATTCCTTCCCTAGCCCTAAATAACCACTAATCTAATTTCATCTTTATAAATTGATTTATATTTACATTTTATATAAATGGAATCATACAATATGTAGTCATTTTGTCTGGTTTCTTTCACATAGCACAGTGTTTTTGTCTGGTATTAACATTTTGTCACCTTAACCTACATTTGTTCAGCTTCAAAGAAAAACGGTCTTATATATGCAATTTTACCCATATTCATATTTCATATGCGGTTTTACTATGCTATACAGTTCCATGTTACATTTTTTAGCCTTCCTTTTAGTAAAATGCATGACCTTTAGACTTTCCCTTTAAACCGCTGTCATACCCACATAATAGTACTGCTAGTTATAAACATTATGTTGGGCTTTCAGCTTTTCTATACATTTCCAAAGATTAACACATAACCTTTTTACCAATTCTGCACAAGTTAACCCTTAGCTTTCCATTCTCTAAATTCATTCTATTTTCTGGTACCCCATAATCAAGTTAGTAACTCCATGAGATTACACAATGTATATAGTTTATAGCAGCAAAATCATACAGCATTTGTCCTTTTGTGTCTGGCTTACTTCACTGAACATAATGTCCTCCAGGTTCATCCGTGTTGTCAGATGCTTTATGACTTCATTTCTTCTTACAGCTGCATAATATTCCAACATGTGAATATACCACAATTTGTTTATCCATTTATCAGTTGATGGACACCTGGGTTGTTTCCATCTTTTGGTGACTGTGAATAATGTCACTATGAACATCAGTGTGCAGATGTCTGTTCATGTAACACCACTTGATTTTGATGCAGGCAGCCTTCAGTCTGTGCTTGGAGAAAAACAAATCTAACCAACGAGTGTTTTGAGGAAAAATACCATATCCTATTGTTATTGAACATCTGCCATCAGGACACTCTTCCTAGTCATGCGATATAGCAGAACCAGACTTCCTGAGAGCAAGTCCCTGTCCAAGGTGTTATGTGGGTACTGAGATAAGGCGGGTGCCTGCCCTTAAGGGACCACAGGCCGATGAGAGGGATGGAAATTGGGAATATGTTCCTATAACACTCACCTGGGGACAAATTTACCCCCATGGAACATTTGTCAATGTCTGGAGGAATGCAGCTGAGGAATGCTCCTGGCATTTAGTGGTTAGAGACTCCAGATGCTGCTAAGCATCTACAATGCACAGGACAGTCCCCATCATAAAGAATTATCCAGTCCCAAATGTCTGTAGTGCTGAGCTTGAGAAACCCTCCAAGAGAGAACGGAGTAAGAGTCAGTGGCACGGGTGCTTATAAAAGGACAGAGAAGAGAACACGTTACTGGTCCTACAACGTAGTGCCCACAGTATCCCATCACCTTCCTTCGTCTCTCCCACTCCTTCAGTTTCCCCTGCTTCCATCCTACTGTTTCAAGCCTGGCAACAGTGCATCAGGCTCTGGAGTTATACCGGGCTGGGTTTGAAACCTGCCTTCTCCATATCTCACCATTTAACCTGGGTAAGCCACTTAACCTCATAAAACCTCATATTTTTCTCAACTCTCCTCCAAGAGTAACAGGGGCTCAAGAAGAAAAGGGAGAATATTTTTATGTACCCCCAACTGACAGTCTGACAAACTCCTCTTTACCTCGCAGTGTTGGTGCAATGAAATGAGATAATGTATATGAAGTGCTTGGCTCAGTGACAGTATACTTGTCATATGTCAGCTGCTGTGCTGGTGATGAACAATGTCCTCTACCATCCCATGGATTTACCTTCCCTGCCTCATCCCTTTAAATTTACCTGGATTTTAGATTCAGCTCTTTCCTTGAGAATCTTATCTTCTAATAAAACCTATAGGCAGGTGGTGACTCTCACTCACATCACTTTGGTCCTAGGTCCAGAACCTCCTTCCTCTGATAGAATCACCCCTAAAGCCACAGTGGTAGAGAACCAGCTTTCTATAGGAGCAATTTCACTGCAAATACCTCTTACACAAATAGGATCCCTCTTCTTTCCATTCCATACTTTGGACCATTCTACAGTTCCCAGACAACTTATCCCAGGTTTGGACTCTGCCTGCACTGGCCACCATCTATGTCTAGATGACATAGTCAATGTATCTCAATTCCCTTTGCAATAAAAATGCCCCAAACCTTTATAAAGTAGACCTTTCTAACCAAGCCTAAGGAAAGGTCATCTCTGTCTTCTAAACTTTATTTTCCAAAATGACTCCTGGTATAACTGTCATACCTTTGGAAAGATGGTGACCCACTTGAGATCTTTCAAGGTTTAAAAGGATCTTTGGACTCTTCATAGTTCTAATCCTTTTCCATAAATTCTCACATTTGACAATTCAGATTATACAACAGATCATACAACAAATGTTTTTTCTGCAGTTCTTCCTTTCTGAGATACAGAGTATCTCCAGGACAGGAATCATCTTTTATATCTTTGTATCCTCCTTCCCCACTCACCTGTTGGGATAAACATCCATTGAGTGTCACTTCAGTTCCATTCAACTACCGAAATCCAATACTGTAGAACAGTGTTAAATGAAACAAAACAAAAACTGGCAGCAATTCACTAGATTTTTTCCTTTTGCCTTAGTTCAAAATACAATTGAATATATTTTTTGGCTTGATTATGGATTAGGCAAATTTCTGCAGAACACTCTAGTTTTTGGCTCAATCTTTCATTCATTTGAGCCCCTTATGGCCATGATGCATATTTAATCAAGAGATTTGGTGCCATCCAAGGTGTCATACAAATGTCCAGCTTACAGGACCAGTTCTTCCATTCAGGTTATACTGTCTTGCTTTTTGCTTTCCTTTCTTCCTGACTCTCAGAATGTTTCTTATGTCTTCTAAACCAGTGTTCCCACCAGTAGCCCCCATATTAGTTTCCTTTTGCTGCTGTAACAAATTACCACAAACTAAGTGGCACAAATTTATTACCTTACAGTTCTGGAGGTCAGAAGTCCAAAATAAGTCTTACAGAGCTAAAGTCAAGATGTTGGCAGGACTGCGTTTCTTCTGGCAGCCCCAGGGGGAAATCTGTTTTCTTGCCTTTCCCAGCGTCTAGAGGATGGCTGCATTCTTTGGCTTGCCGCCTCTTCCTCTTTATTCAAACCAGCAGCATAGCATCTTCACCTCTCTCTCTGATTCTGACCACCTCAATCTCCTCCTGTATCCCTCTTTTACTTATAAGGACCCCTGTGGTTACAGCGGACCCACCTGGATGACCTAGATAATCCCCCATCTCAAGATTCTTAACCTCATCCTGGGGATTAGAATGTGGACATCCCTGGAGATGGGCCTGGGGATGGGTGGGCTGAGACGGCATAATACTGTCTACCACAGACCCCTAAAGAAAATCCTCTTGGAGTATCTCCATTGGCTGTCTTCGTGGCCAAGCAGATACTTCTTTTATACTAGCTACTTTACTATTTCCCTTCTCTAAAAATAACAGCCATCTTTGCAGGGCTAGGACTAGGATAAGGCAAGAGAGGTGGCTAGTGTACAAAAGTGTAAAAAGACGCTCTCAGGATCATGCAAGTGCTGACCCAAGAATGAGTGCTTCCTTAAATTTTACACCTAAGCTGCTTCCATGCCCTGCATTCTTATAAAGACACCATATGGTGACTGATCCAAGATAGAGTCGAGTGTTTGATTCTCTTCCCTGCCTTCTACATCAGGTCAATTCATGGTCTCTGACATTGCACTTTTCCAGACTCTTCATCTAGATCAAAATCTTAGTGCTCACTCACTTTAGACTCTGGCAGTTACTTGATAGAACACAGAAATTCTGACCTGCCTATAATGAGTGTGTTACTTTTAAATACCCACTTTGAATTTCAAACAATCATCACCCAAAGATGGACATTGTTAATATAAGTAATATTCCACAGACGACTTTGGTAGATCTGCTTCTTAATTATAGCATTACTCATTTCTTCTTTTTCTCGAAGCTCTTAATTTGTCATCTAATAGGCACAGTGATCTGTGGAATAATCCTTTTTTTTTTTTTTTCTATTTTAGATGGCTTTGCTTATTACTCTTCACAGCACAAGCGAAGTGCTTTGGTTATTAAGTGGTGCATTTGTGCCCTAATGACTTGGTGCCTTTCATACTATTTAAAAGGAAATTGAATACTATGAGGCATTAAATGAAACAAAGACTGAGCATTATTAACCCTCATTACCTGATTGCAAAGGAATTGACCGTTCAGATGGAAGATGACTAGAAATGGAAGGATATTCTTGATTTGTATGATCTAGTATAGTCAACTGCATCCTTGGAAATTCTTTGGAATGTGGTACCAAAGCCCCCAACCTATCTTCCCAGCATCTTGCCCATGCTCACTTGTGTTCTTTCATCTCCATACCCATTTTTTTAGTCTCTCCTCCCACTTTCCATGCCCTCTGCTTGAAATGGGCCTCTCTTTTTTCTCGTCCTAGTTAAATTCTACCCATTCTTTCAATAAATCCCAGCTCAATGGTCACTTCCTCAGGCAAGCCCTCTGTGATCTTCCCAGACAAGTCAAATCTCCTATCCACCTTCTAATAACACCATCTCAATTATCAAGCAATTATCAAGTGACAATCTTATGCTTATTTGAGTCACCCTTTGATTAAGTCTGTATCTCCCTCAAGACCAAAAGCTACATGAGGACAGGGGATCTTGTTGGGTTTTACCATTGTCTCCCTAGGGCTTAACATTAATACATGCTCAATATGTTCATTGAATTTAAAAGAAATAAAAGGATGTGGTCAAATGTATCAGTCAATATCCTGGCAGGAAACAAGCAGCACACTCAACTGGGGTTTTGAAGAATTTTTTCTAATGGAGAGAGTATTTACTGAGGTGCTTCATTGTTAAAGGAACCAACAGAGATGTTGAGGCACCCAGAAACTAGGAACAGTGGGAAAGAATTACCAGCTATGGACCTGAAAGGGCCAAGGGGAGGACAAAGCATTACCAGAGCCCAGGGAAAACTGGTACCTGGCCAGAGCCACAGCTGTGATGGGACATAGCTATTACCAGAGACCTTGGTCAAGGCAAGGATGGTGGAGAAAAGCCCTTGACTCTTCCTTCTCCTGCTCTCTGATCTGCCAGGCTCTTTTATTGGCCAAATCCAACTGGAAGTCATAGGACAAGTAAGACCGTAGCTACACCCACACAGCAACCAAGAAAGCCTAAGAATGGATAATGAAAGCAATCCCCAAGAATACCCATCATACTAAGATTGCAGCCTATGAGCCCTCCTCAACTTTGACTGAAGCTTCCAGAAATCTCACCTAGATCCAGGGAAGAGAGGAATAAGTATGGCTGTAACTATTGCTCCTCTGCTTACATGATGTGGGCCAGTTAAATTTTCCCTATAGGTTATGCTCCAAGTCTTGAATGCCAATGGGCTTTATTGAGAGCATGATCCAGTGGCACAAGATCAGTTCTAAAGGGTTGACATCCATTGGGGCTAACCAAACAAATCAGGAACTCTGCATTAATGAGTCTAGCTACACAGATTGAAATATTTTTTATTAAATCATCCTGAGAGCCACAATTAGATGCTGTAACCCCTGCAGTGTGGTGTATCTTTAGTCTTGAAGGAAATAGCTGGGGCAGTTCCCAAAGAGGATGGGCTTGTGGAACAAGAGTCTTAGTTAACAGAGAAGCAAATGAAGTAGGAGGCAGGAATTCCAGAATGTCCATGAAAGGGGATTCTCCTTGGTCCACTGTAATCTAGGTTCTGCCACACCTTCCCCCACTCTTGGCTATCAGATTCCTGGGCCTGTTCCAGTCTCCAGTCTACATTCTGGGGATGGAGATGGGAAAAGAAGCCAATGTTCTCTAAGGTTTCCATGATTCTCTTCTCATTATGAACCTAATTACTCAGGGGCTCACATACACCCACAGCTCAAATGATACCACATTTATACATTAGATTTAGGATGATCCCAGATTGGTCTCTTCAACCCCATATTCTCTCCTCTAAGTCTCAGGCACAGGTGTTCCTTGCCAGACATTTCTCCCTGGATGTCCAGCCAGGACCTCAAACATAACACCCATACTTGAACTCAGTCTCTTCCCCTTAGAGAATAAACAAGGTGAGAGGGCAGAGAAAGCACTGAGCTTGGACCCACATCTTCTAACCCTACTTCTAGTTCTTGTACTCATCAGCTCTATGACCTTAGATGAAGCACTTAACACCTCAGAGCCTAAGGTTTCTTGTTCCAAAATGAGGCTCAAAGAAGATGGTGGAAATGTTATATAGATATGGATTGTTATTTTTTATAATTTATTATTATTATTTTCATCATTTTATCATTGTATTGTTACAAATTCCTCACTGGAATTTGCCCCATTCTGACTTCCCTATTCTCATAATTGCATCATAGTCTTCCCTGTTAGCTGTGAGTCATCTTCAGTTTCTTCCACCCTCAGCCTCCACATTCAGTCACTACATCCTGCCAGTCACACCTTATAATCACTATATCCCATGGCCAGGCCCACCCTAACCTTTGCAGGCTCTTGGGCAAGAGCACAAATGGAGGCTCCCAGTCCATAGTCAGCCCCTTTCTCTTCTTGCCCCCAGATACCACCTGTAGCACCAGGGGAGGTCTTGCTTACCTGATGGGGAAAAGACCCCATGCAGTCTTAGGGCCCTTTGAGCAGAGAATCCTGGAAGCCCAGAAACTGAGAGCATGGTCTAGGAGGATGAGGTGGATTTCAGATTTTGGTGGGCTGTTCTGTGACCCCACAGATTTCTCAGCCCACAAGTAGGGGTGTAGCCAGAAGAGGGCCCTCTAAGTGGTGCCCAGTTCTCAGAGTAGACTTTGGAGTCAGAGCCAAGTCTGATTCCACTTATTGTTAGATGGCCTTAGGCAATATCCATCAATTCTGTGGGCCTTGGCTCCCTGCCCTGTAGAGTGGGGAAAATGACTCTCTCACCAGCTCAGCGGTAAGAATTAAAGGGGATATTGTGGGTGGGGGCGGAGAACATGGACATGTTTCAGAAATCCAGTAAAGGGGGCTGGGCCCTCAGGTTTTCTCCTAAAGAAGCTCCCAGTGGAGAACAAAAAGGTGTCTGGTTCTGAGGAGACAGAAAGGGACCACTTAGTGGCCGTTTATTCCATGCCAGTAATGGTGCCAAATGCTTAACAGGCATCACCCCTCTCCGTGTTCAGGGCAATCCTGGGAGGTGCGTATAAACCTTACCTCCACTTGCAGAAATGAAAGAGATTCACATAAAAGTTAGATAAACTGCCCAAGGTTAGTGAATGGAGGAGTCTGGGTTTGAACCAAGGCTACCCAGTTCATGGAATGAAGGCCCTCAAGCTGGCCGGGTGCCTCACGCTTCGCGGCGCAGCGTGGTGTCCACGGCAGGAAGCACGTGCAGTTGGCAAATTGGGGAAGGATGGAGGAGTCACAGGTAAACCCCGTTTGCTCCTGGGTGATTTTTCCCAGCACAGCAATGGTTTGAAGCAGTCAGGAGCAGGCTCTCTCAATTAAAAAGAAAGTCTTAGCAATATATGAAGACCTTAAGAACATATCTGAAAGTCTATATGAGGTCTTTCCTCAGTGCAAATAGTGGCTTGTTTATTGGCTTCAAGATCTGCCACTATTTTCAATAAAGTTAAGCTGTGGCCAAGTTGCAAATTCTGTGGAATAAGATGAAAAGACATTTCCCCCTCTATTAAAACAGTGGATTGGTGAGGAAGCCTTCATCTGCTCCTGATTTATTTTATTTTAATGAAGTAGACTCTCTGAAATGAAAACCCTCCTTCCTTGAAAGGAGGAAGACTGAGCCTCATCATGGTTTAAGGCTGCAGAGGTCAGACTGACCATGATGCTTTGGGCAAGGCCACGAAGATTTAACTGTGCTATGCTTTTATTAGGATTGTTACTGTTTTCCTCAGAGCTCTCTGGCTACAGAGTTCCATAGATTTTGAGTGGTCTGCTCCAATTCAGTTGTTCCATAAGCCTGTTGTTTTAGGGCATGGTTTTGCAGAGCTTGAAGTTTCCCAAGAATGCATTGTGAAGTTTTAACAAAACGGCTCATTGCAGCCATATAGTAAATGATAATAGTCAGCCTTTCCCATGCATGGACCCTTTGGAGAATGGGGGAGGGAGGAAGAAGAGGAGGAGGGAAGCAGTTGTAGGAATGCCTCCCAACACCATCATTCTAGAAGTCTCCTTCTGTAAAAGGAGGGATTGAAGAAGATGGTCCAAAGGCCCAGAAAGGTGAAGTGACTCACTCAAAGTCAGGCAAAAGAGCCGGGAGTGGAGCCCAGTCCAGAGCTCTTTCTCCTGACTCTGGTGACCTTGAGAGGCCTCCCAGGTCTCAGGATTTCCCAGTACTTTGCAGAGCCCATGTCACACAGTAGGATATGGACCCAGGCCCTGGCTAAGAGGGAGCTGGATGATGTCCATGGAAGCTGATGGGGGCAGGAGAGGGGAAGAGCGTGGGAGAAGACACACACACACGTACACTGTCTTAGGTTAGCAGAGGAAAGTGGCAGCTGGGAAATTTACGGTAGAGAGCTTCAACCCAAAGCAAGAGATTTTTTTGGACCTTCCTGGGCCTCCTCGTGAATGTGGTTCCATGTTATTATCTGGAACTCTTGGAAGAAGCTTCAAGATCATATGTGGTTTGGGAAGCAGCTAAGGTCCACAGGGAGGCAGACTGATGAATCAAGACACGCGGCATCCTGGGAGACAGGAGACCTGTCTTCTTACCCAATTCTGCAACAACCTTGGAGTGTGACCCCCTGTGGCTTTCGGCCTATCTTTCTGCAAAAGGAGGAGGTTGGAGAAGATGCACATTTAGCATTTCCCAACTCCGTCATGTTTTGCTGTCCTCTTTCTTTTTCTTCTAAATGGTGCCAGTGTGGGGGAGGACTGTGGGAGTGGGGCAGGCAGGTGAGACAGAGACCCTCGTGGTTGTGTGCACAACCGGCTCTGGGGCAGGCTACCTGGATTCAAAGTTGGTTCTGCCACTTTCTAGCTGGCAAGATTCCAGACAAGCAGTCAAGCTCTTTGAGCCTCTGTCTCCCCTTCTGTGAAATGGGGTCAATTAATTTCTCCTGCTTCATAGTGCGCCTGCTATCAAGTAAGTACTGTAATCAACATTGGCTATCCTGATAACTTTAATTATTTGAGTGAGCGAATCACAGTCTAGCCTATTAGATTGTTCAGAATGTGCAAAGTGCCCTTCCAAGAAGGGTGCACTCTCCCTGTCACACCACGCTTCCTGATTAGGCCCTGCCCTCCTTATCTGCAGGACATGGTCCCCAGAGGCCTTGGCATGCAGCTTGAAGCCCTCCATGAGCCCACCCTGGAGTTTACTCTGTAGTCTCACTGCTGAACCCCCCCCACCACGCCCCCTGGGCTCCATCCAGACATGTCTTTGGATGTGCCTGGTCCCCTCTCACTGTTGGACAGGGCATCCCCTCTGCCCAGAATGCTCTACGCTCCTGCTTATGGATTCATTCTTCAACTTTGCCCCCTTCAAGGCTCATCTTGAGGTGACCTTTTCTGGCAAGACTTCTGCCTTAGTTTCCTAGTATGACCACAAGCCAGGTGGCTTAAAACAACAGAAAGTTATTGTCTTCCAGGTCTGGAGGCTGGAAGCCTGAAATCAGGGAGTCAGCAGGGCCCGGCTCCCTCTAAGCCTGTAGGGGAGGACCCATCCTTGCCACTTCCACCCCCTGTCCTTGGTGTGCCTTGGCTCGCAGCTGCAGCAATTCAGAATCTGCTCTGTTGTCCCCTGGCATTCTCCCCAGGGTCTAAATTTCCTCTTCTTCTAAGGACGACAGTCATGTGGGATCAGGGCCCACCCTATTCCAGCTTGGCCCCTTCTTAACCAATCACATCTTCCAAATAAGGTTGCATTCATAGGCCTGAGAGTTAGGATTTAAACATGTATCTTGAGGATACCCAATTCAACCCATAAGACCATCCCATCCGGCAGAATGGGTTCCTGCTCTCTCCTCCCACAGCCCCCTGTGCTTCTCACCATCACTGGACTTACTCTGTTCTTGTGAAGTTAGCTGTTTATATTTTCAACCCCTTGGTAGACTGGAAGCTCTTTGGTGACAGAGGCTGTGTCTTCCCTGTGGTCCCAAATCACAGAGTAAATGCTTGATAAATGCTAGTTGAACAGAAACAGCCTCTTCTCTTTGTACAGCGGATAATGAAAGGCTTTTACATACATCATTTAAACCCAAGATCTGCCACTCACAGCAGCCCTGTAAAACAGACCCTGCCAAGCCCCCGCTGATCTGTGCCCCCCCCCCTTCCTCTCCACTGCCCTGTCCCTGCACTCTCCCCATCCCAGCCTCCTTTTAGAGACTCCCACCATCTGACCCTCCCTGGAGCCAACACACATGCCCCTCCCTGCCCTTGGATCACTGCCCAGCTCTTTACTTATTCATCCTCTCCTTAAACCCCCTCTGTTAGTTCCCTATTGCTGCTGCAACAACTTACCATAAATTTAGCGACTTAAAACAATACAAATTTATTATCGTACAGTTCCGGAGGTCAGAAATCCTGAAATCAAAGTTGCAGCAGGGTTGCATTCCTTGTGGAAGCTCTAGGGGAAAATTAATTTCCTTGACTATTCCAGCTTCTAGAAAGTGCCTCTACATTCCTCGACTCCTGGCCGCCTTTGCAGCAGTGCCATTGCTCTAACCTCTGCTTTCATCATCACATCTCCTTCTCTGACTCTGACCCTCCTGCCTCCCTCTTATAAAGACCCTTGTCATTACATTGAGTCCACCCGGATAATCTTGGATAATCTCCTCATCTCAAAACCCTTGACATAATCACATCTGCAAAGTCTCTTTTGCCTCGTACGGTAACATAGTCACAGGTTCTGGGGATTAGGTCCTGGACATCTTTGGGGGCCATTATTCTGTCTAACACACTGTTCTCCCAGTGATCCTCTTTAAGAGTAGTGCCCCCTCCCCCATTTATTCTCCATCACGGAATACTGTACAATGCCTTTATAGCTCAATATTTCACTTGTGAAATCATTTTCATTATGATTAGCCTATTTAATAAGCTAAACCTCAGAACAGAGCAAGCATATCAGTTTTGCCCATCACTTTATACTTATCTCCTGGCACAGGGTGTTGGCCCTGTTGAATGAAGGACTGAATGAATGAGGAATATAGATATCATCATTTAACACAGAAGGAAGCTGAGGCACAGAGGGGTTGGGCAACTTGCTGAATGACTGTACCTAAGCTAGGACTCAGCTCCCCTGAAGTCAAGCCCAGTGATACTCCCATTGTCTCCTGCCGCCATCCACTTGGGATGATATTGAGGTAGCCTTCCAGGAACAAGAAATATATTATAAAAAAAATAAAAATAAAAAGCTCGGACAGTCTCTCTGCTCAGGATCTTGGCATCTTAAGGTATTCAAATGACATGACTCAAATTCCTTCCTACTGTCTGGATGGGAAGCTGGCTTCTGGGGAGATGGCCTGAGTACATCCAGATACCCAGCCCTGAAAAATCTAGCTGCCAAGATCAGATCTGGCTGGCCACGCAGCTGGTGGCAGCATTTCAGTCTACATGTGAGAGACCCTGGCCTCGAATGTGAACAGACTCCCCTGGGCCACCCAGGCAGCACTGAGCAGCCCACCAAGAGACAGTTGCCCAAGCCAGGTACTCTGGGATGTGGGAGAGAAGGAACAGAAACGTCTGGGTGTGTCCCAGCCTCGTGGCACCCACTTTCTCCACATAGCCACTTGTTCATTTGTTTGCTCCTTCATTCATGCATTCATCTGGATGGCTATCATGTGCCAGACCCTACATTGCACTGGGGACTTTGAGATAGAGGCCACCGTCCTGCCGATCTAGAGCCGCCCTCTCCAATCTGGTAGTCACAAGTCACATTCAGCTACTGGGGACTTGAAGCGTAGCTAATCTGGATTGAGATGTGCTGTAAGTGTAAAATAAACACCAGATTTCAAAGACTTAGTACAAAAAGAAAGAATTTAAAATATCTCATTAATATTGTGAAAATTTAATTTATCAAGTTTCTTTTAACATCTCTTATTATGGCCATTAGAAAATGTTAACTACATTGGTGGTTCGCATTATATTTCAGTTGGATGGTGCTGGTCTAGAGACTTGCAACCTAGAGCAGAGGCTGATGAGTAAGTTACAAGCCTGGGGTAAGGGTTATGTTACTGGTCAGCCGAGGCGCCAAGGAGCCCACTTGGCCCATCCTGGGGCAAGGGGATGTTAAAAGTGGGGAACGCAGAGCAGCTTCCTAGAAGAGTTCACATCTAATTTGACAGTTGCAAAAACAAGTCCAAGCTAGCTGCAGGAATCAGGGCTCTCCAGGAAGGGACCCCATCTCTAGAGAGGCACAAAGCCAAGCAGCACAGTGGGTGCTGGATATCCTCCTGAGGAATCTGCTCCAGTGATGGCTAGGAGAATTATATTGTGAGCCTCAGGCAAAGCTTTACATTTTTTCTAATAGCCCCATTCAGAAAAGTTTTAAAAAGGTGAAATTAATTTTAGTATTTTATTTAACCCAGTATATCCAAGGTGTTATCTCAACATTGAATCAATATCAAACTTTTTTAGTGACATATTTTACCTTATTTTTTGGTCTTAAGTCTTTGAAATCTGGTGTGCATTTTACACTTATAGCATATCTCAGTCAGGATTAGCCACCTTTCAAGTGCTCGATTGTCATATGTGGCCAGTGGCTACTGCATTAGACACTGCAGGTCTAGCCCTTTTCTCTTGAAGACAATGAGAAAGGTTTAAGCAGAAGAGTCACCCACTGGGGTAACTGTTTACAAACTGGTAACTTGGGAACAAAGTCTCTTTTTGCAGTCTTGACCCTATCACAGTATTGTTTGGGGGTAGAGGCAGCAGATCCCTGTCCTGCTGATTGTCCTGAAAAGGGTTTTTTTCATTTTCTACAGGCTGCCAATGCAAAAAACCAGAAATGGGTTGCCTTTTATCCTGGGAATTTATTAGGGTACAAGCTTACAGTTCTGAGGCTGTGAAAATGCCCATATCAAGGCATCATCAAGAGATGCTGCTTCACCAGAGACCGGCTACTGATGGTCCTGGACTCCTGCCATGTGGCAAGACAAAATGGCAGTTTGTCTCTGCCTTCTTCTCCAGGCTCACTTTCTTCCTGAGCTCCACTGTGGGCAATCAGGCATATGGCTTGTCTCTCGGCCTTCAGAACCCTCTCTCTCAGCCTCTGGGCTACACAGCAGGGTAAAATGGCAGCTCTTTTTCTCCTTGTGTCTCTGCATGTTTCTCCTGTTTATAAAGGGTTCCAGCAAGAGGGCTAAGACCAACCCTGGGTCACGCCTCACTGAAGTACTCCAATCAAAGACCCCCAACAGAATTCAATCCAATCAAAGGGTCCCACAATCTAATCAAAGGCCCTTAACTGAAGAGGTCTAATTAAAAGTGATCTAATCAAAAGGTCCCTTAACTGAATCTAACCAAAAGGTCCCACCACACACAATAGGTTTACAGACACAGGAATGGGTTCACTTTAAGAACAGAATTCTCTGGGTTCCACAAAAGACTCCAGCTAAGACAAAGGGAAGGAAACTGCTCTCTCAGTTCCCATGTGGTTCTCACCACCTTCAAATGGGGACCAGGAACAGACTCCTTGGGCTCTTCATTGTTTGGTTTCTCATCTGTAAAACTGTCATACCAATACCCACCTCAAAGGCTTGGGTTAAATAAAACCACATACACAAAATGCCTTTCACCATGCATTGATCAGAACTGAGCAGAAAATGGTAGTTGGTCAGAAAGTGAATTGATCAGAAAATGGTAGACTTTTGCCTTCTAAATTATCAGAAGGGCAGCCTAAGAGGATGATGTAAATTCAAACAGCATGGCTTGGAATCAGATGACTTAAAAGGTCTCCTGGAAACACGCCTAACCCTTTCTTCAGTGTTTTAAATCCAGTACTCCACATGAAGGAACTTTAAGGAGTCAGCTCATTTCAGAGAGAAATGTCCAAGAAAATATGCATATTAGAGCCAGCCCTGCGGGGGACTCTTTTAGTGGCATCACAATAAGCTTTAACTGGTTAGAAAACAACTTTGCAGTTTCTCTGGGATCTATCTAATTGGAGAAGCAGCTTAAAAATTGTTCCTACTCTCCAAGGAGTTTCCAGGTGCCTAATGACTTGCCAAGATAATAAACATCTGAATTCTGGGAAGCCGGGGCTGCTATTATGTGAGACATTATCTGCCACCTTTCTCTGCCTTTGAAAAACAAACAAAGCAGCCCGTCTGGGCAGCACTGCAAAAGAGCATTGGTTTTGAAATCTGACAGCCCTGTATTCGAACCACAGTTCTTTTGCTAATAACTATGTAATCCTTGGAAAAATTGCTTATATCTTTGAACATAAGGATACTTCCCTGTAAAATGGGTATAATTTGTATCTTTCAAGGCTGTTGTGAGAATTTGTAACAGTTTATTTGTATTAGTTCTCTATTGCTGCAAAGCAAATTACTCCAAAACTTAGTGGCTTAAAACTACATTTATTAGCTCACGATTTCTGTAGGTCAGGGATCCAGGCACAGCTTAGTTGGATCCTTTGGCTCAGCTTCTCTCACAAAGCTGCTGGCTGGGGCTGTGGTCCCACCTGAAGGCCCAGTTGGGGAGGGGTCCCTTCCCAAGCTTTCCTAGTGGTTATAGCCCCAGTTCCTCACAGGCTTTTGGGCCAAGGGCCTCAGTTCCTCTTTGGCTGTTGGCTGAAGGCTGCCCTCCATTCCTTGTCATGAGGCCCTCTCCATAGGAAGCTCACCACAGGGCTACTTTGTTCCTCAGAGTGAGAAAGCAAGAAGAGTCGGGAAGGAAACTGAAGAAAGACTGCAAAACGGAAGTCATGAGCTTTTGTGACCTCATTTCCACAGTGGTCTCTTATCTCCTTTGCCATGCGCTATTCACTAGAAGCCAGTCACTAAGTCCATGCCACACTCAAGGGGAGGAGAGTAAATAAGGACACATACACCAGGAGGCAGGGGCCACTGGGAGCCACTGTAGATGCTGCCACAGTATATATCCTCAGTGAGTAGTAACTGCTGTCACGGCCAAAACTGAAAGCACTTTGAAAATACTCACCAGAGAAATAGAGGAATCTATTATTGGAGATTGCGTATTCAGGCTGGGAAATTCAACAATCATGACACTATCAGTCTGTAAAACAGAGGTTGATTTTAACCAGTGCCAGGCTATAAAAAGACTGCTTTTAAAGATGCATATAATTTATAATAAACACTGATTTGATAACATGTTATCAAATAAGGTATGGCAAGGAGAGTTTAAAAGCACCCATTTCCCCTCCTAATGCATTTATCCATATCCTGTCCTAGTTATTTTAGGATATCCATTTTTATGGAGATGTAAATAAAAATAAAATTGTGTATCTCAGTTTTTTTCACTCAACAGTATTACAAAAGCATTTAAGCCTGCTGTATGTTATTTATAATCAGCACATCAACAGCTACACAATATTTCCATTCAGGAGATAAATGTAAATGTAAGAGCCTTTGTTTACTTAGCCATTCCTTTATTTTGTAACATATAAGTTGTTTCATTTTTGTGCCGTTAAAAATGGCTGTGATTCTCTTTTGTGCAGTAAGTTTTTTTCCCCCATAATTTGAGTTATGTACTTAGGATAAAGTCACAGAAAAGCAATTAGAATATGAACATTTTAATGGCTCTGTCAGTTTTTTATCCAAATTAGTAGGAGGAGGATTTGGTTTTTAAGTAAGCAATCCCTGCTCCATCAGCCCCAGATTGAGTTCCTCAAAGGCAGATGCGGTATCTTACTCTTTTTGCATTTTTTCTTAAACCATGGCATCTGGCCTATAAGTGACATTGAATGAATATTTGTGGACTGAATGAATGTGCAAAAAGATTTAAAATTCTGAGGCCTCAGGAAAAATACTTAAGCTAGATCTATTACAATTCTTTTTTTTTTTTTTTCTTTGAGAGAGATGTTTCATTCCCATTTAGATTTCACTAAGAGATGTGGATCACTAAAGAGATTTCACCAAGCACTGGGCTCTGTGTAGCCCTTTCCTTCTCTCATTGACTCCTCACAGCGCCCCCTACAGTTCTTTCTCCACACAGCAACAGGATGAAATGCTCAAAGCCTAAATAAAATGTAGTCACACCCTTGCTTTTTCAGAGGTTCCCAGGAGACACCTATTGGCCTGACAAGATTATGGAGATCCTCTTTTATGGGGAGAACACTAGTTTTCACTTACCTTATTTCAGGAGCTCTTTGCAGTCTTTCACTAACTCTCATTTTCTAGACCTGTCTTGGCACTAGATCAGTGTGTACATGCCACAAACCAGAGCTTATTTGCACCCCAAATTGACGCCATCACTAAGGTTGAGCCACACCGCCCCCTGGTGGGCAGCTGGTGGTTTGACTTTTCCTGGCCCCTTTCTCTTTCTCTGGGCTTTTATCTCACCTGACCAGTGCTTCCGTTTCTCCTCTGTCTCTCAGGTAAAGGAGGCCATGCAGCGGATCCATGACCGAGGGAACATCGGCAAGTTAATTCTGGATGTAGAAAAGACCCCGACTCCACTGGTGAGTGGAAAGCAGAGGAATCCATTCAGCTGAACACAAGAGATTTATCGAGGGTTGATGAGGTGCAGGGACACGTGGGCTGGAAGGAAATTCAGGCAGCTTGTGGGCTGAGGGAGGGGGAGGGGACAGCAGAAGTCTAATGATTAAGCAGATGAGGGACTCTTTACAAACTTAGCTCAGTGCTCAGAAGGGAAGGAAAATGCTTCAGCGAGAACATTTCAAGAGCAATCTCGGCACAGACGGAAAGGACAGAAACAAAAAACAATAGACCCCTGTCTGTGACAAGTACTGTCTCTTGACTATCACCATTGGGAGGATTTCCTGATAAATTCTAATAAATTCACAGTCACATACCAAACAGAACGATGCCAATTGCCTCTGAGATGCTCCCTGGTGAGTCCATTGAGTTTATTGTCTTTTATGAGGATTGGAAAAAAAACAAAACAACAATAACCACCGTGTATGGAAGGGATACCAGCAGGAGTGAAGCAGGGCGAATGCACATGTGCCCCTGCAGGAGCCACTTTGGGGGGGTGAATGAGGTACAGTGGTGCCTCCACAGATGACAGTCACCAGGCTGTGTGCATTCAGAGCCCAGCTTTCAGTCCCCCCTTGTCACCGGGGCAAGTTACTCTGCCACTCCAAGTTGTCCTCCTCAGGCAATAAGAATGATATTCCTAAAGCAGCGCCTGGTACACATTAAACACTATGTAAGGGTTTAACAAAGAAAATACGTAGGAAGCATTTCTGATTCCATTATACGCTTGATTATTTTTCTTTTTTTTTTTTTTTTTAGTCTCAGAGCTGCATCAGTCCTTTGAAAACAAGAAAGAGCTAAAATGTCTTGCATATTTTAATTTTGTTTTAATATTTCCTTGACTTTTGCAACCATACTGTAGTTTAGATATGAAGGCCATTTTACTCAATGAAGGACAATTTAACGATAGGGCATTTTACAATGTTTAAGGGAATGATGGTAATAGTGGATCTAGTTTTTTAAATGCCTACTAAATGTTAGGAATGTGCCAGCAGATGTTTGAAGGCCAATGAGGGGACATGGTTACGGGTAGAAAGGGACATAGGCTCTGTGTCCTGTGCACCTACACTGTGGCCTGTGGACACATTTTGTCAGCCCATCAGTAAAAGGCAGGCTGGGTCTCTTACTGCTTTCAAGCATGACACTTGGCACCAACTTCCCCTCCCTGAGGTGCTGCCTGTCTCCATTGCACATGAGATCCCGGTGGGTCCTCAAGACGACAGGAAGACCAAGAGGGGTCTTCATCAGAGCAGGTGTGGGGTCAGCACTCAGGACCCGCCTTGCCATGGGCCACCATCCTTATTGCTAAGGCTTTTTCCCTGGGACCTAAAGAAACAAGGAGACAGAGGACAATGGGCCAACTCAGATCTGTGGTAATTTAGAGCTTCTATGAGTGGGGAGGATGCCCCAGCCCATTAACATGGAAGACAAGACTTGAAGGAGGGGGAGTGTGGAGACACAGTGAACTTAGGACAGCACGAAATCCAGGATGGGTCCAGTGAAGGAATGCCCAGGGCTGGCACCTAATGGAAAAGGAAACAGCTCAAACGTCAAGGTTCCACAGGAGTGTGTAACGAAGCACCACCAGCTCGGTGGCCTGCAACAGCAGTTTATTCTCTAACAGTTCTGGAGGCCACACGTCTGAGTCAGGACCATGTGCTCTCTGAGTCTATAGAGGAGACTCTTGGTCCATGGCTTCTGGCGGTGGCTTGCTGGCCATCCAGGGTATTCTTTGCCTCTGTCGTCACATGACACTCTCCCCTCATCTCTTATAAGGTTAAGGGGCCACCCTACTTCAGTATGACCCCATTTTAACTTGTCTAATTCCATCTGTCATGGCCCTATTTCTACATAAGTTCATATTCCAAGGAATTAGAACTTCAACGTTTCTTTCTTTGGGGGAGGGGGCACAGTTCAATCTATAATACCCAGTCAGCAGATGTTGATGGAGAAGACAGGTAGGACAGACCAGCAGGGAAATTTCTCCTATTGGAATGCCACACTCCACATTCAGGCTGACTCCGCCCTGCTTCTGACCATTTGAGTGTGATTCTGGGCTGAGACATGTGGGCAGTGTACGGGCAGGGCAAGGTAATTGCTGCTGGCAGCTGTGGAGTAAATGTCCAAGGAGACGGAGGGCTGAGTCTCTCAGGCATGGAGTCTCCTTTCAATCAGGCTGGGCCAGAGCAGAGCCAGGGGTCCGAGCCAAGGTGAAGGCTGCTTCCTCCAGACCCAACAGTAACAGCAGGCAGCCCTGCCTGGTCCTGGCCATCTTCAGTGTCCAAGAAGGATGGTGGCCTTTTCTGAAGGCCAAATTTCCATCAGAACCTGTGTCCTGGCTGCTAATCTCTGCTGCCCTGACAGCTTCTTTGGTTACTTTACTGTTATGTACTGAATCATGCTCCCCACAAAGACAAGTTCAAGTTCTAATCCCCAGGTCAATGCAGTAAACCCATTTGTAAATAGGACCTTTGAAGATGTTATTAGTTAAGGGGAGCCCAAACTTAATCAGGGTGGGCTTTAATCCCATATGACCAGAGTCCTTATAAGCAGAGAAAATTCGGATGGTCAGGAGTTGAAGGGTGTAGGAGACAGATGGCCATGTGATGGAGGCAGAGATTGAGCTATAGATTGCCAGCAAGCCACCACCAGGATGCTACAGACCTCAGAGAAAGCATGGGCCTGCCCACACCTTGATGTTGGACTTCAGTCTCCAAAATTGCAACAAAAAAATCCCTGTTGCTTCAGTAGCCAGTCTGTGGTACTTGTTATAGCAGCCCTAGCAAACTAAGACAACTACCTCTGAGTCTCCCTCTCCATTGCTCTAAAAGAGAGCTAATGTGCGCCGCCAGGCCCCGCTGAGCCATGAAGCAAGATGATGACGTAACAGGAGAGTGACACAAGGAAGAGCCAAGACGAGACACACCAAAAAAAAACAGAAACTAAGGTGGCACAGGTGGTAGTAGGACGTCTCTCTCCTACATTGGAGGTTCCGAGATTGAATCCCAGTGACAACAGAGGAGAAGGATGGGATGAGAGGGCAGGAAACAGACACAGAGAGTTGCCCAGCGAATGAACACAAAAACAGCAAAAACGAGGGTGGGGAGGTGGTAGAAATGGATAAAAGTAAATAAATAAATAAATCCTTTAAAAAATGTATAGGGGAGGAAGATTCAGACTACAGTTAGTAGTAATACTTTGTCGATGCTCTTTCATGATTTGTTAACAATTATTTCACAACAATGCAGGGTGTTTGTGGGGGGGTGATGTGTGGTTGCCCTGCGTGATGTTATGCATGTTTGTTTTGTAAGTTCACGATGGTTACTGAACACTTACAGTTTATGTATGTTCATGTAGGAATGATATACTTCAATAAATTGTTTTAAAAAAACAAAAGAGAGCTAACAAAAAATAATTACGACTTCGGGGTGGTTGTGAGGATGAAAGGGGGTAACTTGTAAAGCATCACATTGGTGGATAAGTTACAATGTGCTCTATGAGGGAAAGCTCTCGTGGTTTTCTCCTATATTCTAAAAGTATGTATGGCACAACAACCCAGCACTGGGCTAGTTCAGAGGATAAAACTGGAAGAAAACAAGAGACCCAGTCCTCCTCCATGGTGTCTACAGTTCAGCAGGGGCAGGCAGACATTTGTCAATGAGCCACATGTATAAATGGGACGTTGCACCTGTTGATCAGTGCTACAAAGAGGAGGTCTGTGGGCCATGAAACACATAATAAGGGGATTGTTCTGGGTGTCTGGGATGGCTCCCGTGAGGGAGTGGACTGAGAGCTGGAAGAACAGTGCATGTTATGTAGGCAGAGGGGGTGGGGGCAGCTTTCCAGGGAGAAGGCGCCCCCTGTGCAGTGGCTGGGAGGAGATGACTGGCAACAGGTAGGCCATCCTGAGGTAGAGCTCCCATGTGTAAGAATGAGCAGGAAGAGCAGGCAGAGACTTAGATTTGAAATGTCTGAAGTTCAAGGTAGATTACCAAACCCAGGACATAGGAACAGACGAGAAATTGGAGGCACAGTTCGTGAAAGGGGATGTTAATGGATGGGACCAAATTTTTTTAGCATATAGCATGAACTCAGCACTCTGCCAGATGTTGCATATTCATTTCATTGTTTCACCCGGTTCTTCTACCAACTTTGTAAAAATGGATTGGATTAGCCCCATTTTATTTTATTTTATTTTATTTTATTTTATTTTATTTTTTTAAAGATTTTATTTATTTATTCATTTATCACCCCCTTGCTGCTTGTGCTCGCCGGGTCAGCCAACCACGCCGTGCGGGCGGGCCTGCCCTCACCAGGAGGCCCTGGGAACCGAACCCGGGGCCTCCCATATGGTAAACGGGAGCCCCACTGATTGAGCCACAGCTGCTTCCCTAGCCCCATTTTAAAGATGAGGAAATAGAAGCTGGGAGAGCTATAGTAACAAAGCCAGGTGATTTTAAAAAAGAGCCAAAGTCCCTATATTCACAGAAACTACACTCCAGTGAGGGATATAACAAAGTCAATAAACGCACCTTTGTTTATATTGTTGTTTTTGCTCTTAGCCAGTGACAGAGACAGGATGTAAACCCTGGTCATTCTGTTCAGTGGATGCTGCCAATGCCTCACCCACACCCCATCAGCAATCAGAGTTCCCCTGAATACCCGTGGCTTCCTTCCACTAGTGTCTGCCCGCTCTGCCTGAGAACACAGGGACATCCCTGAGTTATGTGCAGAATTGGCCAAGCAAGATACCTGGGAGATAACCAGCCTCCCCCAGAGCATCCCTTAGCCTCTAAGAGAAAGCAACAGATGGAGATACACTCTAGCTTCCTCACCCTTCAAGTGGGACAACTCAGACACATGTTCTTCACAGTCGCCCAGAGGTCCCCAGCAGGACTGAGCCCCAGTTGCCCATGGCAGGGACCTGCTTGTGAACACACCCTATATTAGCTTCCTTGCCTTCCCTTACTCATATCCTCACTCCCCTACCAGTGACTCTTGGGTCATCTCCCAAATTCCAAACACTTGCATTAAAATCCTTATCTCAGAGTTGACTTCTTGGGAAGCTAACACCACACTGCCTTCTAGGGGAAGCAAGCGTCTCTAGCTCATAACCCTCAAACAAACCCTTTGAAATGATTGGAGCTCCATCAGGGAGACATCAATCAGATGCTCAGAGAAGGTGGAGAACCCTCTCTAAAATGTTCTGTTGAATTCCAGATGGCCAACGACAGCACGGAGACCAGTGAGGCAGGAGAGGAAGAGGAAGACCACGAGGGCGACAGCGAGAACAAGGAGCGGATGCCATTTATCCAGTAACCCAGGACCATCAGGAGAACATGAAGGATGGTTTGGAAGAAGACCAGACTGAGAAAGCTCTTCTGTGCCCCAGTGAACAAATGCTGTAGTCCAGTGCGTGTTGTGTTTGTCTGCAGTCAGCTGAGCTAAAAAGCCGTTGATCACTGTTGTTTTCTGAATTTAAGTGCCAGTCCCATTCCGTGCAGTATTATGTCCCTCTCCCATCTGTGAGTTCCACTCTCCCTTCTCCCCTAAATCAAAACCATCCATCCTTGGGTCCTTCTCCACAGTTCTATAACAGCCTTGCTAATTAATACAAGCCCACAGCCCAATGCCTAAGAGACCAGACATGGGTAGACAAGTTTGGATGGAAAAGAATAATTACAATGCACTGTCCAGGTCCTGGAATTCTTCAGGCCAATGATACTTTTTGCTACCAGCCACCCATGCTTCAGACAAGAGCCCTTGCACCTTAGCCGGCAGAAAGAGAGTAGGCCAGGAGGCATGGTCGTAGGCCCATAAATTTAGAACCTCTCCACAAAGCACTTGCCCTCTCCCCATTTAAGAGGCAACTTCCTTATATTCATTTAGGTATTTCACTGTCAAAAGATTTGAGCCACTCTCCTCAACCCTCTGGTGTTTGATTCTTTCACTGGTTCTTATCGATAAACACAGGGAGACAGGTGTGGATTATTCAGGATAGAAGGTGGGTCAACAGCATGAGTTGGAGGACCAGCCAGAGATTTCTCTTCTGAACCCACATCCTATGAGCAAAATCCATATGTATTTTATTTTTAAGAAAACTCACCAGTTGTGAGTGATTCAGAAGCATCACTGAGACTCGACACTTTGCTCACTTGCCACTGGCATGACCGATTCTGCTCTTTCCAAATCCTGGTAGTAAGCAGCACAATTAGTGTGGATCCCCCAGGAAGAGCTAGCTCCCTTGTATACCACATTTGGAAAAATCAGTGAATATCTTTTTTCTTGCCAAAGCATGTTCCAACGTGCTGCAAACTCTACTGATAAGTTATAAAACAGCATCTGATGCCAAAGGGGCAATTCCTTCCCTCTGCTAGATAAAACTGTGATTCAGACCCTTGGCAGGTCCACTGCTCTTTGGAAATCAGGGCCCAAACTTGCTGGCTGCACACCATTGTCTGATTTCCCAGCTCCTAAATCCCTGAGAAACCCCACCCCTACCCCCACCCCACTTGCTGGGCTTGAGAGGTGGACACCCGTTACCCTCCAGGAAGAGAAGGAGTCTCAGTGTCTCCACAAATGGCCTCCTCGGTTCCTTCTCCCAGTTCCCTTGGCCAACAGGTTTAACGCCATCGCTCACAAGCCCAGCTGTGGATGGTGTTAGCACCCCAACTCACTCTGCATTCTGGCAGGCACTAGAGGGTTCCCACATTGCTCAATTTCTCCACAAATGAGCCTTAGGGTAGACCCACCTCTTCCCTAAGTGATGAGAATCAATACATTGCAGCAATTATCTATTTCCAAAGCTCTTCTGTAACAAAGGTTCCCTCATTAACTGTGTTCTTTTCCCTATCCTAAGCCTGCAATGCTGACTTATTTATGCCAAATATTTATCTGAAGGAAGTTTCTCCTCATTGTGAATGTACATGTAAAATAAAACATGAAGACAAGAAAGGTGCTGTCCTCTAATGCTCAGTGGGATGAGAGTGTTTCAAAAGAGGACACTGTCATCTTCTCTTCCTACCCCATGACTTACCAATCTTCCATTTAGAGAGAATGTAAAGGCTGCTCCCCCCAACACTGTTGCCTTCCGCTGTGCTATTGATCCTGCTTCTCCTATAACCATGCTGAAAATGGAGGCTGAGAGAAACCCAAAAAGAACCCTACCCAAGTGGCAATTCCCGTGGGCAGAAATGGTATTTTCTAGGGCTGGAGGAGCAAAGACCACTGGTGGCATCAGGGTTCTCCTCTACCAGGGGAGAGGGACTTGGCTGCCTTCAGACTCCAGGTGACCTTTACTCCAGAGAAGATGTATAAAAAGTCTTTCCTTCCCAAGTCTGCTTTTGTTTTGTATTTGTTTATTTTTTTCAATTAGCAAGGTTAGTACAGTAATCCACATTATGTCAATTGGTTAAAGAAAACCCTTTCCTCTCCTCAAAATCAGAATGAGAAGAAAAAACTGGAGTTTGACTGAAAAGATCAATTTATACCATGAACAATGGAGGGGGGGGAGAAAATATATTAACTGTTTAATGTACCCTCACTTTAAGTACCTTCTTTCCCATCACATAATTGTTTTTCGGAAGGAAGTGTAAAGAATGTCTCAGTTTGCCTTAAAGGAACTGTGAAGGCTTCTCTGTAATTTAAGCTTGATTGGAGTGAACTGAAACATTGTCTAATGTATTTGTGGCTTTAGAGCTTTTGTTATATTGTGCCTACAAAGCAAATTATGTTTACATAAAAAATATAAATAAAGTATTCAGCATAGCATAACCTGGCCTGGCATCGGTTGCTCCACATAAATAGTGGTTGAATAAGCTGTCCCACTATTAAAATGCAAGGACTGGGTAATTGAGAAAGAAAAAGAGGAAAAATATAATAGGAGAGTCACCAAATGAGAAAGTAAAGACCACATGGAGAAGATGGGAATGGAGATGGGACAAGCCTTTAAAAAGACATTAAGAGTCCCTCAGAGAAGAAACTGCTAAATAAAAAGACTATTAAAGACATCATATAATGCTAATAATAATAGTAGCAAACATATATATGGCACTTACTATGTGTATGCTCTCATAAGAGCTTTATATGCACTTGTTCGCTTACTCTCCCAATAGCCCTGAGAGGTAAGGTCTTCCAGTAACCCATTTTACAGGTGAAAAGGCTGAAGCACAGGAAGGTCTTGCTACTTGCCTAAGATCGCACAGCTAGTAAGTGATAGAGCCAGGACTTCAAGCCTAGCCATGACCTCTAGAATCTATGCTCTTAACCACCCTGATGTGCTGCCTCTTACCTTAAATAAGAGGAAAATACAATGCATTTCAAATGACCATCCCTTGCTCCCTAAAAACTTTTCAGGGATTCTGTTTCCCCTGATTTCACGGATATGCTTGTAAATTTGTTTTGCTTTGTAGCAAATAATATGCATATCCAGAAGCTTTTTTTTTTCTGTGACTGGTTCTCCACGCAAGCATTTGGTAAAGTGCTGATTTAAAAACACAGCTCAAGGGAAGCGGCTGTGGCTCAATCAGTGGGGCTCCCGTTTACCATATGGGAGGCCCTGGGTTCGGTTCCCGGGGCCTCCTGGTGAGGGCAGGCCCGCCCGCACGGTGTGGTTAGCTGACCCAGCGAGCACAAGCAGCAAGGGGGGGATAAATGAATAAATAAATAAAATCTTTAAAAAAAAAAAAAAAAAACACAGCTCAACAATTTACATTTTCATGATCTAAAATCCTCAAGGTTATCAAAGAGTTACACAAAACTAAATCTTCTTTTCCATTTTGTAGTTTGTTTTTTCCATTGGTCTTTTCACTTGGGGAGTATAGATTCTGCCTAGAGGAAACAGCCAATATGCCTTACCAGCTCAGTGTGGCTTCACTGGGAAGTTCCTGCCAAATTTCAGGTCTCTACTTTGCTGGGGCCAGAAAAATTTGGGGCTTTATGTTAGCCAGGACCACTTGCTTGTTGGACAATATTTACTGTACTTTTACTAGGTGCAGCACTCTGTTCTGGGTTCTAGAAAGAGAAAGAAGGCAAGACACAGACCTTGTCCTCCGGAAATTCACAGTCAGTCCAGAATTGTGCTGTCCAATTGAAATGGGTTGTGGGCCACATAAAAAGTTAAATTTTCTAGTAGCCACATTTAAAAAGTAAAAGGAAATGGATATAATTAATTTTAATAATATATTTTATTTAGCCCTATATGTCCAGAATGTTAGTGTTTCAACATAATCAACCTAAATGCTACGAATGAGATATTTTACATTCTATTTCTCATATTAAGGCTTTGAAATTGGGTGTGTATTTTACAGTTACAGCACATCTCAATTTGAACTAGCCGCATTTCAAGTGCTCAATAGCACTCGTGCCTATTGGCTACCATTTTGGACAGACTGGTATACAGGAAGAGCAGATATGGACATGAATGTATACAATACAGCTTCAAAGATGCAGTGTTAGAGGGCAGGGTGGAGCACAAAGTGGGGAGAGATCAACTCAATAATGGAAGGGGATGGTGAGGAAAGGGCACTTGGCAGATATGATGCTTGAGTGACGTCTTAAAAGAGTGGGTGTTGTTGATGAGAACCATGTACATAAAGCACCCAGCATAGTGCCTGGGCCATATCAGGCACTCAAAGGACATGAGCTTCTTTTCCTTATCCCTATCTATCAACCCTGGGAAGAATGGGATGCTTGGGAACTACCCACTAGTTTCCTTCCTTTTTTATTTTTATTTTTTTAACAACACATCCCAATATTTTGCTTCCAGATGTATTGGTGGGGGTAAAAAGTAAGTGATTTTGCATTCTTTGCCATGAGGAGAATGAGCAAACCTTTTACCAGCCAAGCAAAGATGTTGGGAAGTATGTTCCATGAATTATTCAAATTGGCACCCAAAGGAGTAACGCAGACAGGAGCAACGGAGACATCACGCCACCTGCACGTCCAGAGAGGCTCAGGCAGCGAGGAAGCGCGTAAGCCCTGGGATCTTACCCACCGGGGATCGATTGAGCAAGGTTCTTGGCGTAGGAGCCTCAGCTTCCCCTTGTTGAAGTGGGGGCAATAATATTGTCTCTATTCTAAGTTGGCTTTGAAGACACCAAATGAAAGAATGTGTGGGTAACCCGACTGAAGGCGGATTGTGAAAGCCCTCAAGATAAAGTCTCTCCCTTGTTCAGCAAAACACTGATCAAATGTCTAGTGTGCTCCTGGCACAATATACTTAGTGTCTTAGCACCAAAAACAAGAAAGGCATAGCCTCTGAAGTGCAGGAGATCATGGTTTAATAATGTGACAACAAATAAGTTTTATCTCTTGTGCAAATGGCAATTTGTTTGTAGAGCCTGCCTTGGGACTGAGAGCTTATGTGAGCTGAGAGGTAAAGAGGGCTGCAATTGCCTAGGAATGTCTACCAGGAGCAGGTGGTAACAACGACCTATCTTCAGGCACATCGGTGAGGAAGCACAGGGCTGGTTCATGGAATGCTCCATAGCTATTGGATGCATCAGGAGACAAGATGGGAGATTAATAAGACTGGATTGTTGAACTCCATGAATGTTACTTTAAGCAATTTGGGTTTTATACTAAAGACAAAGGGGTTAATGAAGGGATTACTTCAGAATGGTCTCAAGGAAGAGAAGACTTTGGGAAATCTTCCCCAAAAGAACTTCATTCTATATGCGTCAGCTTTGGGTGGCATAAGAGAGGGGAATCCATATTAGAATTATGGTACTTTGACACCACTCCTCCAAGGTCCATCTGTCATCTATTTGGTCATGAGGTAAGGCAGCCACTAAATCGGCATGTGTGGAGAAAAAGAACACCTTTCTGATTCAGGAGTAGTGAAATGAGGAGGGGCTAATGGTACAGGCTTTCCTTGGGAAGCTGAGGGGCACTTGTCTGTGGGAGTCCTCCAGAAGCTAAATCACCACCCATCCAAGAAGAGAGTCAAAACTATCGCAGAACAGGGGAGCAGATGTGGTTCAAGCAATTTGAGTGCCTCCTTCCCACATGGGAGGTTCCAGGTTCGGTTTCCTGTGCCTCCTGAGTAAGACGAGCAGATAACAAGCAGACAGACGAGGAAGCCATCTTGGAGGGTGGGGAATAAAAAATTAAAATTTTTTAAAAAACAAGCAGGACAGAGACTCTCATGTCATGCTCACAAATACAGCATAAAGATTGAAATCCTTAATTAAAAAAAAAAAAAAAAAAACTGCCCCAGCTCAGGCAGAGAGTGAATCAAGGCAAACCCATGAAAACAGAACGCACATTTCCTGCGGACTTGCTGCTCGCCAAGTCTTTTACACTCGCCCTCTCTGAGTGCCCACACTGCCTTGAAAAGCAGGCCTAGCCCCCATTTACAGATGAGGACACTACATTTCTGAGATGTTAAGTGACCTGCCCATGTTCACTCAGAAAGCAAAGGGGCCCACATTAAGACCCAGGACTACAGCCGGGGAAGACGGCGGCAGCACATCCGACTTCACACCCTCCCTCCCTGGCAAGGAAAAGACCCTCCTCTCCACTAGCTCCAGCGTGGGTCACGGTGCTCTCAGGAAGGCTCTGATTAGCCCAGCTTGGTCACATGCCCACCCATAAGCCAATCACTGAGGCAGAGGGACGATGACTCTGATTGGCCATCCTGGGTCATGTGCCACCCTGTGACTGGCCATAAAGGCAGCAGCGTCCTCTTCCTGGCAGCCCTCCCAGAACGCTGCCTGTGGAGAGGGCTGCTGAGCAGTGGAGTCTGTGTCCTCCACAGCTGCGGAGTGCTGAGAGCCTACTGTGCGCCACACACCGTTTTAAGCCCTTGTAGGCGTCACGAAGGACGCCTCACCACGTTTCGTCTCCACCGCCAGAACTCACCTGCAGCTGCGGGTGGCTCCTGGCGTGCTGTTAGCTTACCCCTCAGGCACCCAGTTCTGCCTTTTTTCCGGGCCTTACTCCAGCCCCATAGGACACAAGAGTACAAGGGCAACCCAGAATTACGGGGGTGGGTGTGTTTGGGGACCAGAACCCCAGAGGCAACTTAAGCCAACGGAGGGTGGGAGCCCGAGGATAAAAGCCCCGATTCCCGTGGCCTAGTGCCGGGATTCTCAGGCATGTTCCACACAGTCTCTCAAGAGTGGGATTGAGTGCAAGATGCCCACAAGATAACTCACTAACACCTCCTTATGGGCTTCCCTCCCTTCCTTATCTCATTCCCCCCACAGTTGCTTCTGGCGTTTACCTCCCAAATAAATAACCTGCACTCAAATCTCTCAGGGCTGCTCAGGGGGGAACCCAAATGAAGACAGCATTTTACATGAATTAACTCACTGAATACCCAAGAACCCTGTAAAGTAAACGATATTATCCCCATTTTGTGGTTGAGAAAATGAAACTCAGAGAAGTTAAATAAAATGCCCAAAACAACACAGCTAGCAAACAAGTTTCCAGGATTTGGGCTGATAAATAATGCCCAATTCAGTGTACTAAAACCACACGATACCACTTAACAAGTTGGAAAAAATTATTCAGAAGCTAAGCTAGCCTCCTAATTAAAATCACTTCTGGAGTCCTTCTCAGTTTTTCGAAAGTCTGCCCAGGGAGCGAGAAGGGATTATTGCTGTTTTCCTGGCTCTGAAGAACTCCTTGCAAACCCAGCGGGAGGGGGCCCAGCAGCCCTGAGAAGTTAAAGAGCTGCGCTATGAAACGGAGAGCAGAGCGACATGTGCAGACACAATATCTTTGGTCTCTTCACCCTTTGCAAAAACAAGCATAAATGTTAATTTACTGAGCCCAGGCTAATACTCAGCTTGACTGTTGAGGTTAAGAGATGGTCTGACCACTGCCAGTGTTTGGGGTAGAAGTCTGGGCATCCCAATGAGCCTTTGAGATTAATCAACCAGCAAGGTAGGAAGACAGTGCGCCGTCAAATTATCAAATCAAAACAGAGTGTTTAATTATTAACCTGATGAGTTGAGAGTCTATCAAAAGCGTCCAAGCCCAGGATCTCTTCTCTCTCCCTTACTCTTTCTCTCTCCCTCTCTCTCCTAACATAAATATTATTGAGACGCCATTCAATTCTACAAATAATGGAGGGACCTGGGTTCGATCCCCAGGATCTCCCAGTAAAACTGAAAAAAAAAAAAAAGAATTAGATCAATTCTACAAATATTTACTAAGCATTGGCCATGAGCATAGCACTGCTTTCCTTATTGTGGAGGAGGATTAGGAGATCACCCCAGACTGGCCACTGCAGGCAAAGAGCCCACTGTCTGGAAGATGGAGAGAGACAGGAATACCCATGGCCGGGAAAAGGCCTAAAAGCAAGACATTCATGGGATTCTGGGATGCAAAAGTGGGAGAGGTGATATTTGGGTGGGGGATAAGAAAGTTTTCATGGAATGGAGTTGGGCTAGACACTCTTGGTTTTGCCTGCCAAGAATTTGTTTCCCCCAACTTAGAGCTCAATGGTTAAGAGCTGGGGTCTGGAGTCAGATGTCCAGGTTTGAATCCTGGCCCTTGTATTTGCCAGCTGTATGACCTCTAGGACAAGTTATTTTACCTTAGAGCTTCCGGTACCTCTTCTATAAAAGGGAATGCTAGCATTGTCTACTTCATTGGGAGGTTGTTCAGATTAAACCAGTCAATATATGTAAGATGCGTACGTGAGGGCCTGGCACATAACAAGCACTTGTGATCAGCTGTTTTATCAATTGCACTTGATGTTCCTTGGAGGCAGGATTCCCTGCCCCTTTGTGTGTTGTGTGGGGGAACCTGTATAAATCAGTATACCCAGCCACCCTCACACCAATTGGGGTTCAGCACCCAGAGGCAACCAAATGGATGCTCTCCTAGTCATTTGAAGCTAAGGAGACAGGATAGGAAAATGCTTGGAGCCCATTCATCCCTAAAGAGACTGTGAATCCCCAAAGTTGCCACGGTTCTATATTTTTCCAAATCTAGTTCTTCAGACTTGTCTTGAATTCTGTGAGTTGCCCCATACTTAAGCTAGCCACACCTGATTTCTGTTGCATGCAACCAAAGAACGCTAGCTGATAAAAAGAAGACATTTAAACAGGGCCTTGAGTAACCCTGATGATACCCACATATAGAGCACCTTGATTTCCCATAGGAGGGTCGGTACATGTAGTCTGGAAAAGGACTTTTGTTGTGCATCAGAGATAAGAAGCAGCCTAAGAGACCACGGACGTGGTTGTGAAACATTCCAAGTTTTTAATTGGGACAAAATGGTCAAATATTTGAAGTAGAAAAATAGAGCCAACATTCCCATAATACAAGAGCAATATTTCTCAAATTTCAGTTATTTGCATACCAGCTTCTTTGTGGTTTTTGTCATACCATGGCCCCATCTGTGTCAATAATGCTTTTCTTTAAGTCAGCTTACATTTATTAATTTTAATAATTTTTTTGTAATTTCTGTTACTACTATAAATGTAAAAATCAACACTACTTGCCATGAATAGAAAGCAATCACAAATATTTGCACAATGGAGCCAGGTGAAGGACTCTCACTGGCCAAATCTGGGACAATTTGATCATTAAAATAAATAATGATAGTAATAGAGTATACTCCATTGAATAAAATAAAAATCCATAAGTTTGGAGCAGATGTGGCTCAAGCAGTTGAGTGCCAGCTTCCCACATGGGATGTCCCTGGTTAGGTCCCCGGTGCCTCGTAAAAACAAACAAACAAACAAAAAAACCCACTCAGGGGAGCCGATGTGGCTCAGTGGTTGAGCGCCGGCTTCCCACATACGAAGTCCTAGTTTCATTCTCCAGCCATGGTACCTCAGAAGAAAAAAAAGGAAGAAGAAGAAGAAGAAACAATAAATGAATAAACAACAAATGAGGGAAGCAAAAAAGCTCTTCCTTTTAGTACAATCCCAACTAATATATATCAAGGAAATGATGGAGTTAAAAAATCAACTAGTTGGAAGCGGATGTGGCTCAAGTGGTTGAACTCCCACCTCCCACATGGGAGGTCCCAGGTTCAGTTCCCAGTGCCTCCTGAAAAAACAAAAATGAACAATAAGCAAAACAAATGAAAACACCAACTCAGGGGAGTCAATGTGGCTCAGTGGTTGGGCACTGGCCTCCCATATACGAGGTCCCGGGTTCAATCCCCATCCCCCTGTACCTCAAACAAACAAACAAACAAAAAACAACAAATCAAGAAGTTGTTGAAAGTTTGATGAGGAACAGCCTAATCTCAAAATAGTTGCCCACCAATTATTTATCAATTACAAAGTGAAAAACAATAACTTTACAGGGAGCAACCTGGCAGGCAATACCTTAACCAAGTGATCAAAGGCAACATCACCGATATGGACAAACTGACAATACATCGTGCCTAATGCCACTCTGAAAGGATGGTCACTCTTCTGTGATATTACTGCAAAATGTGAATAACCCAATTTATTCATGAGAAAATATCAGACAAATATTTGCCATCTTCAAAAATGGCAAGATCAAGAGGGGCAAAGAAAAGTGGAAGAAGTATTACAAATTAAAGGAGATCAAAGAGATAAGAGACATGACAAATAAACGCAAATGTGATGGGAGCAGGTGTAGCTCAGTGGGTGAGCATCTGCTTCCCATGTACAAGGTCCTGGGTTCAGTCCTGGTACCTCCTAAAAAAAAAAAAAAAGGAAAAGAAAGCAAATGTGTGGCCCTGGATTGGATCCTGGGCTGGGCAGAGGTCACTGGTGGGAGGAACTATAAAAAGCATTATTTGGGCAATTGGTAAAATTTGAATGGACTGTGGATTGTATCAATATTAAGTTGCCTGATTTCAATCATTGTATTTGGTGATGTCCTTGTTCTTAGGAAATACACTCTTAAGCACTTAGGTGAAAAGAGGAACGATGTCTCCAACTTGCTTTCAAATAGTTCAAAGAAATAAAACTAGGCAGAGAGAGAGAGACTGAGATGATGGAGCAAATGGAACCAAATGTGATTAGTACATGAATCTGGGTGTAGGGTATTAAGGAGTTCCTGAAGTTATATTTGCAAATTTTCTGTAAGTTGGAAGTTACATCAAAATTAAAAGTTACCAAGGCAATACAAAAAAAATAAATAAATAACATAATAAAACATGTTATTAGAGTCTAATTTAAACCTATTATCTATTAAAGTTTCTAAGCTTGAGGCCAGTTTCTTATTAATAAAAAAGAGATTAGCAAGTTTGAGAAAGATCTTAAAAGACATACCAACATCAAATTAAAAATGTCTCCTTGATACAATAATCAGGATTTAAAGAGAATTGGTAAGCATTCTCTGCATATGATCCAATGTTCTTTAATGTATGAGCCCCAGTGGAATGAACAGCAAGTCTTGGGGGAAATTGTGCTCAAGCACAGGTTTGTAGAAAACTTGTAGAAGCTTTCATCTATTGAGCAGCTGGACGCTGGCGAAGGCAGGAGACCAGGGCAGTCTGACTTTCTTACTGAGTTCTTGGTTGGAAAGACATGTCAGTGCATATAATATAATACCCAGGGGTTATATGAAAGAAATCTATTTTGCTCAAAACCGTTTTGAAACAGATCTTGTTTCTGGATGGTGGCAATGTTTTCTACAGGCAGCCGTTTCTATTTAAATGCTGGCTAAACCCAGCTTCAACAATGAATCACCAAGGCAGAAGTTTTGTTTCCACCACACCAGGAGTCTCAGATGGAAAGAGAAACCATCTGTTGGCTACTCATAGTCTGTTTCCAGCTTCCGACCACCTGCGGTTGGAAAATTGAGATAGAATCACCCAAATGGCCCCCCAAACTGATTCCAATACTTTGAAAGGGCTAAAACTTCAGTGGTACCAACTAGTGCTAAAATGAAAGCACAGTCCACACCCATTACATTTTTAATAAAAATCCGCATCATCACCATCACTGTCCCCAATAATATTTATTTTTCACTTATTCCTGCTAAGCTCTCTGCATAGAGTATTTCATTTACTTCTCTCGCCCTGTGAGATTGTGCTCTCATTTTACAGATCTAAAACCTGAGGCTAGGGGAGGTTAAGAAACTGTAAATACAATACAAATATACTAGAGAGAAGGAAAAAAGAATATGTACGGCAGGGGAAGCATAGAGAGATTGGGAGGCGACGAGTTTTGTTTGTTTGTTATTATTATTATTATTATTATTATTGGAATAATGAAAGTGTGCTAAGAATGATTGAGGTGATAAATGCACAAATATGTGATTACACCGAATACCATTGATTGTACAGTTGGAATGGATTTATGCTTTATTAATATGTATCAATAAAATTGATTTATTAAAAAAAAAAAAAAAAAAAGAAACCAACCCTGGTTCTAGGTAAACCCTCTGCCTCCATGCACTTAACCACTATCAACCATGAAGCTATGCTGCCCTGCAGAAAGTGAAGAGACATCTTTGTTTTGGTGAATTGCCAGGTAAATACAGGCTGCCCAGTTAAATCTAAATTTCAGATAAACAACAAATGCTTTTTTTCAGTATAAGTAAGTACCAATATTGCATGGAACATACTTATACTTAACCCCTGGCTCAGAAGACCTGTGGATTAACTGTTAGGCCGCAAGGCTCAACTACACCAGTGGGATCCAGCTCTTCTGGGTTTCTTTACAAAAGTCTATATGCCCCATGCCCGTCCAGTCGTTTCAGAATTTTTTTTTTTTTTTTGGTGGGAAAGGGTAATGGTGTTCTAGAAAGATACCTGAAAATCCCATAGGCAGTGATTTTAATGAGACAGTACCAGGTCCAGTGAATGAGACAGCCCTGAACCTCAAGTCACAAACCTGGGACAAGCCCTATATTTCAGCTTTGCTTACTGTGTCACTGCAGTGAAATCACTCTCCCTTCCTGAGCCTCAAGCCCCTCATATGCAAAATGAAAGCACTGGACTTGTGTGTGTTTGAGGGGGCAGGGGACAGTTCTCAAAGTGTACTCCCTAGGTTGTCTGCATCAAAATCACCTAGGGAAATTGTCAGATAGCTTTTTTAAAAAAATGTTTATTTATTTATTTATTACCCCCCCACCCCCCATTGTTTTGTGCTCACTGTCTGCTCTCTGTGTCCATTCACTGTGTGTTCTTCTGTGTCTGCTTGTCTTCTCTTTAGACGGCACCAGGAACAGATCCTGGGACCTTCCAGAGTGGGAGAGAGGCTCTCAACCTCTTGTGCCACCTCAGCTCCCTGGTCTGCTGCGTCTCTTATTGTCTCTCATGTGTCTCTTTTTGTTGTGTCATCTTGCTGTGCCAGCTCTCCTGCGCGGGCCAGCACTCTGCTTGAGCCAGCTCGCCACGCAGGCCAGCTTACCTTTCACCAGGAGGCCCCGGGAATTGAACCCTGGACCTCCTATATGGTAGGCGGGAGCCCCTTCACTTGAGCCACATCTGTTTCCCAAACAGATAGCTTCTTGATTCCCAACCCAGACCAACTGAATCAGAAATTTTAGGGGAAGAGCCAGGAAAACTGCATTTTAATAAGATCACCAAGGGATGCTTATGCATCTTGATATCTAAAACCAACTGGATTAATGAACCTTGAACACATGGTTCAGTGAAAGAAACCGGCACAAGGGGCAACATATTGTGTGAGTCCATTTATATGAAATATCCAGAGTAGGCAAATCCAAAAGGGTCCAGTACATCAGTGGTCGCCAGAGGATGGGGGAAATAGAGAGGGACTGCTTGATGGGTATGGGGTTTCTTTATGAAATAATGAAAATGTTCTCGAATTTGATAGTGGTGATGGTTGCACAACCTTGTGAAAATACTAAAAACCACTGTCTCATACACTTTAAAATGGTGAATTTGATGGTACACAAATTGTATCTAAATTAAAATATATAATAATAAATAAATGTTAGTGGAAAAAAAAAAAACTGGACCAGATGACCCTCAATTGGGGTTCCCCAGAATTGTCTGATAAAAGGATCCATGGGACTGAGTGTTCAAACCCCTGCCGGAAGGTCGTGGATAGCTACTGGGGGGAGGAGGGGAGGCTCTGAGAAGGTCTACTCTTAAAAGAAAGAAAGAAAAGCTTTTGTCCAGCAATTCCTCTACTTTATTCTACAGAACACATCTCAGGGAACATCCTCCCTCCTGCTAATCCTTCCTGCAGCCCCCTTTGACAAACATCTGATGATGCGCCCGTGCTGTGCTGAGCTCTGGGGGAGGTCAGTGGAGTGAGGTGCCGCTGGCAGTCTAGCTGACAGCTGAATGGCTCAGTATACAGTAGTGACAAAGGGCGCGGCTCCAAGGCGGGACCGCCACTAACTCACTAGCAGTAGGTGCTTGAGCCAGTCTCCACAACACCACCACCGCTTCCTAATTTTACAAATTAGGATAACAATAGTCCCCAGCCAACTTAAGATTGTCATATGAATTAAATGGGATCACGGACACAAAGCCCTTAGCTCAGCACTGGGCTCATAGGAAGGGCTCAAACGCCAGCAACTCATTAGCATACCCGGACCATTTCTTGAGAAAGAAACCTCAAAAGATCGCAATGACAAGTATATATTTCGCAAACTTGAAACTTCCCTGTAAGAAAGAAAATTATTTCAGGAACGCCTTGAAATTGAACTTGTACTCTGGAGCGTTTCCCAATAACATATGCTAATATGATAGATAGGTCCTTCATTATAGATTTCTGCTGCACCTCCTTGAAAGTCCTAAAAGAAGTAAAGGACCCTTTAAGAGAAGAGAGTTTGAATTCACAATGCTGCAAGTCAACACTGAGAATGATTCCCCCCGGGGGTGGGGAGAGTATATTTGATCATAAAGAAGCAGGAGGTATTTGTTAGATAAATTACGTGGTCAAGCTATGTCTCTCTTTGGTGGTGGGGATAGGGGTGATTCTATTTTGCTTTTCTAGGGAAATAAGCCGCTATATTTTAGTACCTAAATGGGGCGGGGGGGACAATTGGAGGCAGTTAAACATTAACTACTAACAGCAGCTCTCCCTGACATGACAGAGGATTTCTATTTTCCTATGTTGTTTATTTTTATAATTCTTGGGTTTGTACACTGATCATGCATCATTGGGCATTACTTTGGCAATGCAGAAAAAATAAAAACATGAATTCTGCTTGAGTGTGTGTGTGTGTGTAAAGCTAAAGGTGGCTGGAGCATCTCTGGACCTCAGACGGGGCCCATTAGTGTCCCAGAAATAGCAAGTTCTAATCATTCCCTTATCAGAATCAACTTTGCTCCTTAGAAAGTTTTAGAGAGTGATTCTCAAACTTCCTAAGTACTTGTAAATCACACGGAGCTTGTTAAAAGCAATGCAGCTCTTTTGAGTATCTACCCAGGAGTGGAACTGCTGGGTCCCATGAAAATTCTATGTTTAACTTTCTGAGGAACTGTTCAACTGTTTTCCATGTGGCTGAACTATTTTACATTCCCACAAGCAATGTATGAGGGTTCCAATTTCTTCACATCCTCACCAACAATTGTTATTTCCTATTTTTCATTATCATTATTATAGGCATCCTCATGGTGTGATGTGGTATCTCATTGTGGTTTTGGTTTTCTTTTTTTTTTTTTTTTTTTACCAGGAGGTACCGGGGATCGAACCCCAGTCTCTCCATATGGTAGACGGACGCTGAACCTCTTGAGCCACATCCGTTTCCCTGTGGTTTTGATTTGTATTTCCCTAGTGACTAACTGTTCACTTTTATTATTATTATTATTATTATTATTATTTTTTAAGATTTTATTTATTTATTCATTTATCCCCCCCTTGCTGCTTGTGCTCGCTGGGTCAGCTAACCACGTCATGTGGGCGGGCTTGCCTTCACCAGGAGGCCCCAGGAACCGAACCCGGGGCCTCCCATATGGTAAACGGGAGCCCTACTGATTGAGCCACAGCCGCTTCCCACTGTTCACTTTTAAATGGTTCATTTTATATTGTGTGAATTTTACCTCAATTTTTTAAAAAATGCAACTGCAGACCAAATCACTTATGATATTCTAATGAGGGAAGTCGGATCCCCCAGGAATCTGCATTTTTATATGCACCAGCCCGGGGTGATTCTGCTGCATTTGAAACTCCCTGGCTCAGAGCTTGGCTCCTCCAGAAACAGGCATGAGCCGCGAGCCACACCTGGCTCCGAGGGCCTGTCGGTGGGGAGCGGGGGAACGGGCCACTTCTGTTTTGAGCCTGTCTATATATGTAAAGAACTTAAGAAATGCTAACTTTACAAAAATATACAGATTTAGAGTTGCATCATTTTTTTAAATCCTACCCGCAAATTTCTCTGACTATGGAAATAACTTCACTTGAAGATAAGGTCAAAAGTCTAAGTGTTAGTTAGACTGGACCAAATGGCCTCCTTGCCCCCCATGGCACACCCCAGGCGAGGCTCTCAGGCATCCTGAGTTGAACTTGGCACGAGCCTCCTGCCACCTAGTGGTCAGTCAAGGATACAACGCTAATGCCCCTTCTGAGCCTCTGCTCAGCTCCATCTTCAGTGATCCAGCCAACATTTATCAAGCACTTCTGTTGCCAGAGGCTGTGCTGAGCTCCGGAGGTAAATAAGACTCCATCTTACACAGCGGGAAGGAACCCTGCAGAATACATAAAATCAGGTCATTCCCAGTGGTGAAACCGAGGCCCAGGGGGAGGAGGCAGGGGTGATGTACGCAGGTTCCCACATAACTCACTTCAAATGTTCTTTCCTCCGCATTATAGGGCTGTAAATTCAAATCACTGAGGGGTTTGTTTTTGTTTTTTAATACACCCTCCCAAGGCCCCACTCTTGATTTCATATTCAGCAACTCTAGGAGGGGTTCTTTCGAGGCAAATATATTTTATAAACTCCACAGATATTTCTCATGTCTCCCCCCAAAACACACACACATATCGAGCTGAAAACAAGTTTTACGTGAACTCTATTTGGCATTTTATGGTTTGCAAACTGCCTTCATGTCCTTTATTGCATTTGGCCTTCAACATAATCATGTGAGGTGAGTGTAATCTCCAACTTGCAGAGGAGGAAATTGGACTTCACAAAGGTCAAGTTAATGCTTCAGGGTCACAAAACTAATTTTGTGACAAAGCAGAGTCTCAAATCTAGCTTCTAGCTGACACCAAATCCCATGGTTTTCTGCTATATTGGGCTGCCCCTGGACAGTCCGTTGGACAAAAATATGCATGAGGACCAGATTAGAGGATTGTCCCTAGTCCAGGTCAGTTGTTATATGAAAACATTATAAATTTTTATATAGTAAATACCTTGACGACTCAGAATGTGCAAAGCATAGGGAAGGAACAGTTTTAGAGATGAACTTAGAGATGAACAAGGCATGGACCCTGCCTTCAAAGTCCTGAGTAGCCTCTGTAATGCAACTTCACATATAATCCACTTAGTCCCAGTTAGCACTCCCCCACCCCCACTCTCTATACATGTAAATACCCTCCCACAGTGGTGTGCTGGCCAACTAGCTCTCCAAGGGAAAAAAAAGAAGAAGAAAAAGCCCTAATTTGTAGCTGCTGATTGCCGTGGTCTAATTAAGGACTGCTGCAGGCTCTAAAAATAAAATCAATCTTGAACCCTCCCCAGAAAATACCTGGTTGATCCTGCCAGTAGCATATGATTGTCTCAAAGATTAAGCCATACATGTCTAAGTACGCATGGCCAGTACAGTGAAACGGCGAATGGCTCATTAAATCAGTTATGGTTCCTTTGGTTGCTTGTTCCTCTCCTACTTGGATAACTGTGGTAATTCTAGAGCTAATACATGCCAATGGACGCTGACCCCCTCCGCAGGCGGGGGGGGAAGGCATGTGCATTTATCAGATCAAATAATAATCCCACCACGGTCAATTTCATGCTATCCAGAGTTCAACAATGAGCTTGCAAAATTCCCAGCACTATATTAGTTTCTGGTTAATGCTGTAACAAATTAACACAAATTTAGTGGCTGAAACAACATAAATTGATTACCTTACAGTTCTGGAGGTAGAAAGATCGAAAATGGGTCTTATGGACTAAAATCAAGGTATCGGCAGGGCTGTGCCCCTTCTGGACACTAGGGAAGAGCCCATTTCTTGTCTTCCAGGTTCCGGAGGCTGTCTGCTTTCCTCCCAGCAATGGCATCACACCAACCTCTGCTTCTGTTGTCACACCACTTTCTTTTTAACTCTGACTCTTTTGTTCTCTCTTTAGAAGGACCAATCTTCAGGATAATCTCCCCATCTCACAATCCTTAACACAATCACAATTGGAAAGTCCCTAATGCCATAGAAGGTGACGTATTCACAGACTCCAGGGATGAGGTCATGGACATCATTGACGGACCGTTATTCAGCCTACCGCCAGCGCTTTGATGAAAGAATGCTCAGGGTCCTGAAAGAGTCAGCATTCACTTAGTGTATTCTGTGCATCTGGTGCTTGGAAAGCAAAGATGGCTAAGGAAGACAGGAGTCCCCACTCTCAAGAAGTTTACCTGCAGAAGAGCCATATAAACCACCAGTTGACATGGAAATGTCCTGCAGAGCTATGATGTTGGGGCTCGTGTCAAGGTACCAAAGCAACAACCCCTGTGTCTACAAGTGTTTTTGCAAACATTGTCACATATGAGCCTTCTAAAATAGGCTTATATAGACAGGTACTATCTTCATTTCAAAGATGAGCCAACTGAGGTTCAAAGAGGTAAAGTGTCTGTCTGAGATCAGATGGTCTATAAGTGGTAGAGTCAAGATAGGAGACAAGTTACCCCAAAGCCTCGCTCTAAGGTCTAGCCCCATGCCATGATTAGGGGCCCAGGAAAAGGCCCTAAGAGAAGATCCTGGACCTTGACAATCTCTATATTTATCCCATCTGCAAAATGGGGCTGTACTAGTCAGGATTCTTTCTGCTGCGAAAGACAGAAATCCAACTCAGGTAATTTAGGTTAAAAAAGAAGAAGAACAAAAACAAAACCAAATAGGGAAGCGGCTGTAGCTCAATCGGTAGGGCTCCCGTTTACCATATAGGAGGCCCCAGGTTCGGTTCCCGGGGCCTCCTGGTGGGGGCGGGCCCGCCCGCGCGGCGTGGTTGGCTGACCCGGCGAGCACAAGCAGCAAGGGGGGGATAAATGAATTAAAAAAAAAAAAATAGATAAATCAGGGATGGGAGCATTTACTGGTAACTTACAAGCTCTGCATTTGTAAGAATGTAAGCTCCAAGAGGATAGGAACCATGCCTCTTGGACTCTGGTATTCCCCAGTGTGCTGCAGAGTGCCTGGTGCATAAAGAGGGCCCTTGTGGCCAACACACCCTAGGTGACAACCCAGTGAGTCGCACTCTTGTATAATCCCATCCCTTTGATAATGGGTAGAACCTGTGACTTGCTTCTAACCAATAGAATATGGCTAAAGGTGATGACATCACTCCTTTGATCAGGTCACATTAGATGAGATTTCATCTTAGCAGCCTGAGGGGAAGATTCTCCCTTGCTGGCTTTGAAGAAGCAACTCATCATGTTATGGGAGGGCCTGTGAGAGAGCATGTGGCTAGGAACAACGGGTGGCCTCTACAGCTGAGCACGGCCCTGGCTAACAGCCAGCAAGAAAATGGGGTCCTCTGCAATCCAGTCCCAGAGCAGCGAATTCTTCCAACACTCAATGAGCTCAGAAGCAGATTCTGCTAGGCGGGAAAAAACTGTAGCTGTCCTCCACAAGAATAATAAATTATATTTCACAGGTAAGTGTGAGCAGTAATTAGGAATACATGTAACAGTCCCCGAAATAGTATCAGGACACACATTCAACTAGGACTTAAGCTCCATGAGGGCAGGGATTTTGTCTATGGGGTTTACTGTTATATCTTTATACCTGGAACACTTCCTGGCACATAGCAGGGCCCAATCAGTATTGAACTAATGAAACAATTTAATAGAAGGATACAGACATGGGCCAAATTCTAGTCAAAACGAACCCCTGGTCTCCATTCACGGCCCAGCAAAACAGGTCTGACAAAGGGTCTCCTTCGTACCCCTGCCTATCTATTCTCCTTGATGGGACAAGCCTTGGGGGCAATGGCATTATTATTCCCAAGGAAGCAGTAAGGAGCATGAGTCCTGAATTATGAAAATGAGCCACCATTATATTACTACACTCAGGCCTTGTCTGCAGGAGTATCTGATAAATATTTAATCAAGCCTTGTCAGTTATATAAAGTAAAGGAGAAATTCAATTCCCCTGTCATCGGACTTCTCATTCATAGTGAGGCATTTCATTTGCCAAACACCCAACATCTTGCTTCATTAAACAGTTATGCCCAACAAGTCAATTGAACAGCACTGGGACAGAATTACAAATAAAAGTAAGTGGAAATTTTACTTTCTTACAAAAAGAACAATAAAAGGAAGAGAGAGGCAGAACGGGAGAAGACAGTTCTTGGAGTCGTATGTGCCACATACTGCATCCTCAGCCATGAGTCAAAGAGGCCCAGTCCTTCATGAAACTTGCAGTCTACCAGGAGATGCCCAAATTATGGTGATTAGAGCTCCAAAGACGTACAACCCCCAAGAGTTTAAAAGAAAGTTCTGAGAAGCCCTTTTTTGAAGAGACGGAGACCTGAAAGATAAGTAAGATATTGTCAGGTAAAGAGTTTGTAGCAGACTCTCTTGTGTCTATCCAAAGCCATCCCCTTGCCCTTTTCCTTGCTAACAGAAACACTATTAATTCAAGTGGGAAACCTGTTCTCAGACGTCCCCTAGAAGATTTCATTCTTTCTTGTTTCTGCTTTCTCTTTTCTCCTCATTGATGAATTCTAATATTTTAATCTTCTCCTTTGTCTGGCCATTGTTAGTTTGAATGTTTTATAATTTTTAAATTGAAATTTGGACATTTTGATAAACTCAAGTAGACCCCACCTTGGAAAATTATAATCAAAATGCCAAAGATAAAGAAAGCATTTTGAAAGCCGCTCCTGTACAAGGGAGCCTAAATAAGATTAAGTGATGATTTCTCAACAGAAACCATGGAGGCAAGAAGGTAGTGGGAATTTGTTGGCTCACGGTTTTGAGGCTAGAAGTCCAAAATCAAGGCCTCAGCAAGGCGATGCTTTCTCCCTGGAGACTATGGCATTCTGGGGCTGGCTGCCAGCGATCCTTGGTCCTTGGCTTTTCCATCATGGGACAATGCATATGGCAGCATTTTCTTTCTCTGCTGGGTTTTGTTGACCTCCAGCCTCTGGCTGCTCCCTGTGGCAGCTGCCCTCCATGTCTAATATCCTTTGCTTTTAAGGACGTCTGCCATATTGGATGAAGGCCCAACCTCATTCAGTTTGGGCACACCTTAAATAGTAACATCTTCAAAGTTCCTACTTACAAATGGGTTCACACTCACAGGCCTAGGGTTTGGAACCTGATATGACTTTTGTGGGGGACATGATTCAATCCCTAACATTACATGAAGAAATAAAGATTGCTGGTGAGGATAAAGACAGGTAAATAATAATGTGTGTACTATTGTAATTTACTTCCTACAGGATCTAAAATGTAATGAGAAATCAGTGATTTGGGACACAAAAAGTATAAACAGGTAGTTTGTGACAAGACTACATAAAGGTGTGGGGACAGGAATAAGGCAAAATGGGTGCAGGGTTTCTGTTTGGGGAGATGGAAAAGTTTTAGTAATGGAAGGTGGTGAGGGAATTGCAATATTGTGAATGTGATGGATCCCTCTGAATGGTATGCTTGGGAGTGATTGAGATGGGAAAGTTTATGTTGTATACATGTTCCCAAAATTAAAAAAAAAAAAAAGGGAGCAACTAAAGAGATAATGACAACTAAATGTAATACATGATCCTGGATGGAACCTAACAAGGAAGGAGAAAAGGCTCAAAGGGATATTATTGAGACTTATGAAAAAATTTGGAATTTATATCTATGTTAAATTTTTTGCACTTCATAACTGCAGTTAAGGTGGTTGCATAAGTGAATATCCTTGTTCTTAGGAAACATACATGGCAGTATTAAGTGTTCAAGGATCATGATATATGCAAACCACACTCAAGTGTGCAGAAAATGGATGGATGGATGGATAGATAGATAGATAGATAGATAGATAGATAGATAGATAGAATGATACAGCAAATGCTAAAATTGGTGGATCTGAGTATCTGGGCAGTAGAGGTATGTTGGCATTCTCTGTATGGGGTTCATATTATTTTTGTAACTATCCTATAAGTTTGAAAGTATTTCAAAATAAAAAGGTTTTTTTAAAAAGATCATGCACCAACTATTTACATAGTGGTATTATTTATAATAGTCAAAGCCTGGAAATGACATAATGGTCTATCAACAATCAAATGGATAAATAAAGTGTGATATGTTTATACAATGGAAAACCATAGTAATAATGAAATGCATAATAGTAATGAAAATGAACAAACTAAAACTACGTGTAGCAGCATAGATGAAGCACGCACAATAATTTGAGTGAAAGAAGCCAGACATAAGAGTATGCACTGTATATTTCCCTCTTATATAAGGTTCAGAAATGTGTAAACTTAATCTATGCTGTTAGAAGTCCAGATAATGGTTATATTAGTCATCAAATGCAGTGTAACAAATTACCCCCAGACTTAGTGACTTAAAACAATAATAAACATATGTTATCTTACACAGTTTCTGTGGGTCAGGAATTAAGGAGTGGTTTAGCTGCTGGTTCTGGTTCGGAGTCTCTTCTGAGGTGGCAGTCAAGATGTTGGCTGAGATTGCAGTTACCTGAAGGCTTGTTTGGGACCAGACAATCTGCTTCCAAGATGGTGCAGTCGTAGAGCTGGCAGGTTGATGCTGGCTGTTGATGGTAGCCTCAGTTTCCCTCCATGTGGACTTCTTCTTAGGGCTGCCTGAATGTCCTCAAGACATGGCAGCTGGCTTACCCCAGAGCAAGAAATCCAAGAGAGACACGTGGAAGCCACAATGTCTATAACCTAATCTAGGAAGCCACACACTGCCATTTCTGCACTGTCCTACCAGTTATAGGTCAGTTCTGTTCAATGTAGGAGGGAACTACTACACAAGTACGTGAGTATGGAGAAGCTAGGATCATTAGGAGCTGTCTTGGAGGATGGTCCCTGCCATCAGCCCTCTAATTCAACCCTCAGACAGGGTTCAACCAGAAAGCAAAACCATTAGGAGATTTACATGCACATGTGTGCATGCACACACACACATTAAATGATTTATCACATGGATTTTACCTTCTGAAATTGTGGGAGCAGGTTAAACAGTCTCTGTAAGGCTCTCGTCTTCGTGCCTGATACTGGAGCCTGAAATCTCGGGGCTAGCAGTGGGGAAGGGAAGATGGATGTAAAGCGGAAGAGAACGATGATGCGCTAGAATCCATGGTCACAAGCTGGAACCCTAATCAGTCTCTCACTGCCTCCAACTTTGATGGTGGGGTATCTTGCAGGGGAAGTGGGTGGCCCACCATAACAAGAAATATACAGGGAAGGGAATTCTGAGAAACGAAGTTCAGTCCAACCAAAGTGACATGTTATAAAGCCCCCCCCACCCCACCCCCGTGGTTTACCCTTGGGGAGTAGTAACTGGGCCGGGCCACAAGGGAGCTTCTGGGGGGCTGAAAACGTTATGGTTTATCTGGGTACTAGCAGCACAGCCATATTTATTTTATGAAAAATCATAAAGCTGTGTACTTACAATTTGGGCATGTTTCTGTGTGTATGTTATGCTTTGATAAAACGTTTACATTTTGACATTGATATATGTTTTGTGCAGAAAACAGGAAATCAAAGGGAAAAAAATAATCTCAGCACCCAAAAGTAACCATTATTACTATCTGATCTGTGCCTAATCTATGTACATACTCACATCCATGCACCCCTATACACAATGCTCCCCATTCCTAGTTTTGTTTTGTAAACTGCTTTTTCCCCTTTATAAACATACTATGGGCATTTTCCATACTGATCAAAATACTTCTATAGCAGAATTTCAATGAGAGCTTAAAAATCCAATATGGTAATACATTTTGAGTAATCCCCTTTCAATTTTTGGTTGTTAGAAATAATTCTTTTGGGGATGGATGTGGCTCAAATGGTTAGGTGTCCATCTCCCATATGGAGGGACCCGGCTTCGATCCCTGGGACCTCCTGGTAAAAAAAAAAAAAAAAAAGGAAGAAAGAATTCTTTTGCTGACTCCTTCTAAGTGACTATCAATAGCCCCAGGACAAAGACTATGTTTGCCCTTTTAGTCCCAATAAGGGGCACACAAGGCAAGTACTGGCTTTCTCGCCACCAAGCTGAGCTATCTGGTATATATTTTGGACTGTGGCCTAGACTCCTTGGGTACAAATAAGTCATAGAAGGAAGTAGGCTTGGTGAATGTGGGTCTTTCAGATACATCGGCCTGTCTCCTGGACTTGCTGTCTCCACACCCAAACAGCCAGGCTCTGAGAATGTTTCCTGTCTGGTTTCCATTTGAAGGACTCCTTTAGGAAAAAAAAAAAAAAAAAAAGCATCCAATGCAAATTGGATGGCACCTCTGCTGATCTGAGAAAAGCAGACGTGGAAAAAGACTCCTGAGATGAAAACTAGACACTAATAAAACATTGCCTCCTTCACTGTTTACCAGACATTCAAAGGTGGATCTGCTGTGGTTTCCTGAAAGGTAAGAAAAGTTGGTTCATTTTCTAAAGCCCTAAAAGCTTTCACCCCTGAGAAAAAGTGCAGTGTTTTCTTGACACCAGTGCCATTCTCCATTAGGTCCGCCATCTTGCCCCATTTCCTGAGGCACGTCTTCACACCTCTGAGAAAAGATAGAAAATTGAAATCTGCCTCTTACAGTTTTTTTTCTTGGTGAGGAAATCTAAATTAGTACAGCCCTTTTTGAAAGTCATGTATGATGATGACATTTGGGATATTATTAAATGGTATTATTGGCAGTGAACACAAACGTACCTGCTTTGGCCCATCCAGTCCTCCTCCTTGGGCCTCAAACTCCTCTGCAGAGTACTCTGGTAAACTGGGCTGGAACACAGAGCTTCACCCAAGATTTGGGTGCCTCTGCATCCTTCTTAGCTCAGACCCACACCTCAGGGGCTTACTGTCATCCATCCATGTGCCTACTACAGATGAACAGAGAGATGGAAGGAATGCTCACAGGGAGAGGCAAAGAGATCGACCTCTCCCACATGGAGCCCTTTTAAGATTCAGTGAGCCTATCTGCTTTACAAGTATTAACTTATTTAAACCCCTCTATCGTAAGTGCTCTCACTATCTCTTATTTTATAGATGGGGAAACAAAGTGTGGAGAGGCTGAGAAAACTACCTCTGATCCAAGAACTGTGCAGAGCCAAGATTAATCCCAGGCCATCCAGACCCCATTTATGTGGCTACACATCAGACTGTGCTGCCTTTTGGCAAGTCCACTTACTGAATTGTGTGTCTTAAGAAAATAATCCCAGTACAGAAAAAAATACTAACACAAAAGTACTCATCCCAACATTATTATAATAAAGGAGAACTTAGAATTAAAGTTCCACAACTGGAAAAGATTTAATAAGGTAGGTGAAATGTCCGGTGTCCATTAAACAACGAGTAATAACTTGGATTGTGGGCAGGCTAACAGTTCAAACCTGCAGCTATTGTAGTCCTACCCAAGGCTTCTATGTGATAGAGAGCAGGGTCCCTCGGGGCCTTCGGCCCACTTCTCACGCCCCTATGATATTGTGGGAGAACCTGGAGGTGAGGTTCCCAGCAGAGGGTTTAGGACAACTCACTAACTGGACAATTAGCCCCAGAAGGACAAATTCTTCAAACCAGGTTTCCACACCGCCATCTTTTTAATAAACATTCTTAGCACTTGCTATGGGAGAGGCACTGTTCCAAGCACCTTACGTATACTCGTTTGTTTTGTGTAACCATCGAGGAGGTATGTGCTTGTTGTTGGATTGAATTGTGTCCCCCCAAAGACTGTTTAAGTCCTTACCCCTGGTCCTGTGAAATAGCGTCGCTGAAGATGTTCGTAGCATAGATGAGGCCAGCCAGAAGAGGGCTTGTTCTAAGCCAATATGGTTGCCGTTCTTATAGGAAGGGGATATCTGGATGCAGACAGACAGACAGGCACAGAGAAAATGCCATGTGAAGAATGGGACAGAGACTGAAGTGCTGCAAGTCAAGGAATGCCAAGAACCGCAGGCAAACAGCCGGAAGCTGGGAAGAGGCAAGGACCAGATTCCCGCCTACAGACCTCAAAAGGAACGCGGCTCTGCCCACACCTTGGATTTAGACTTCTGGCCTCCGGGGCAGTGAGAGGATACATTTCGGTGGTTCGAAGTCATCCAGTTTGTGGTACTTTGTTACGGCAACCCTAGGAGGCGAAGCACGGTTAAGACTCCATAAGACGTCATCTCTTCCTATGAGATAGGAGACTGCCATTCCAGCACAGAGCCTCTGGGGGGAGCCACCTCCTGCCCCCACGCCTGGGAGCGTGCGCGTGTGGCACTTTGTCAAGCACAGTCCTGGCTGCTGAGAGTGAGATGCATGCAAGACTGAGGGTCCAGAGCTGGACATGTTTAGGGAATGGGATGGTGACAGGGACCGGGGGGGGGGGGGACTGCGGAGGGCAGCTTTTCCCACACACACACCCATTTACCTGCCTCCCCACATACAGGCAGAGACTTCCCTAAACAGGCAAACATCCACAGGCAGTATAGAGTATTTGTGTGCTTTACACAGATGCTATTACACTGTACTTACTATTCTTTATGCTCTCACTCTACAATATGTCTGACAGATATATCCATTTTTGGACATCTAGGTTGTCCCAATTCTTTGTGATGCCTTCAGAGTCTTCCATACTATGAATATATCAAAGTTTACTGAGCCATTCCCCATTGATGGATGCTTACATTATTTCCAACTTTATATTTCCAACAATGCTGCAATAGACATCCTTACACATGTCTAACATTTCGCTGTGGTAGACCCCTAGTTAAAAATAGTAGAGCATAAACATAAATAGTTTTAGTTTTATTGTCAAACTGACTTGGAAGTTGGCTGCTCCAATTTACATTCCCTCCAGCATGGGTGAAAAATATGTTCCTATATCTGTGCTGGTAATTGATACTTTCAAGCCCTGCCCACCTCACACTCCCCACCATCACCACCACAAGATGCCTAAAAATTAAAGGGATACTGTTTATTTTTTTAAAGATTTATTTTTTTATTTCATGCCCCGCCCCCCATTGTTTTGCTCTCACTTCTGCTCTCTGTGTCCATTTGCTGTGTGTTCTCCTGTGTCTGCTTGTCTTCTCTTTAGGCGGCACCGGGAACTGATCCTGGGACCTTCCGGAGGGAGAGAGAGGCGCTCAATCTCTTGTGTCACCTCAGCTCCCTGGTCTGCTGCATCTCTTATTGTCTCTCCTGTGTCTTTTTTTGTTGTGTCATCTTGCTGCACCAGCTCTCCGCGCGGGCCAGCTTGCCATGCAGACCAGCTTGCTTTTCACCAAGGGGCCCCAGGAATTGAACCCTGGACCTCCTATATGGTAGATGGGAGCCCAATTGCTTAAGCCACATCTGCTTTCCAGGGGATACTGTTTAAACAAGCATTTCCCTGGTTATTATTAAGCACCTTACCATAGTTAATCTTTTTTTTTTTTTTTTTACATTTTGATATTCTCTTCCACATATTGCCTGCTTATAGCCTTTACCTGTTTTTCTTTCTTTATAATCTTGTTCTTATTAGTTTATAATTATGTGTATATTCTAAATAAAAATATTTATGTTACTCACTTGCTAATATTTTCTTCCAATTTCTTCTACTTGTTTTAACTTTGCTTATAGCAACTTTTTTTTCAGGAGGTTCCGGGGATTGAATCTGGGACCTCATCCACTTCTATTGCATTACAGAAATGACTTGAAGTCATTTTTTAACTCCCAAAGCCAATGCTGATTTTAGTCATTTTCCTCTTGTACTTCTTTGACACATTTGTCAAATCTGACTTCTCCTTCCTCCCTGAAAATCTTTACTTATAAGTTCCAAAAAATGCTTGTTGAATCATTGAAGGGACATGCAGTTCTTCTCCAGCTTTCATGATCACTATTTCTTTATCTTTTTTCTTTCTCTCTCTACTTATCCTTTAAATATCTGGGTCCCAGGAATTTGCCTCCAGGCCTCCTCTTTTCTCCACACTAGAATGCTGGCTTCATACCATATCAACCGAGTTTCCAACTATTAATATATTAGTGAGTTCCTATCATTATATTATTGATTCCCTGATGCAGTTCTTTCTTCCCCATTAAAATATTCAGCCCTTTTTCTAATCAACTAGACAAGAACAGCTGAGTGCCCCTGGGACTTTAAGACCAAAATGTCCAACACTAAACTTATTTCCACCCCTCCACCTCCCTACCTCCACTGATCGCTTCTCCTCCTTATTTTCTTAGGTAATATCACATTCAAAAAATGTGTAAGGTGTGAATATTCTTGCTGTCTTGATTTTGGGATAATCAGCGTAGGCTAAACATTTGCTATATTAGAAAATATGCATGTGTTCCCAGACCTAGTTTTTCTCCCTAGGTCTGGTTTTTAGAATGCTGGTGATAAACCAAGCCTGAGTTATTATATGACCATCCTGTATGGGAAAAGACTGTAACTCTGGGTATCTTTGGTCAACCTTAAGAGATATAGCAGGGGGACAGATGTGGCTCGGATGGTTGGGCATCCATCTCCCATATGGAGGGACCTGGGTTCGATCCCCAGGACCTCCTGGTAAAAATTAAAAAAAGAAAAATATAGAAGGTGGACTTCCGGGAAGATGGCAGATTAGTAAGACACGGGAATCTCTTCTCCAGAAAAATAGCTAGAGGACAAGCTGAAACAGCCCCGAAAAAGATCTTCTAGGGTTTAGGTCAGCAGGTGAAGGCTGCACACCACCCAGAGGAGAGAGGGACAGAAGAGGGAAATCGCGACTACAGAACTGTGAGTTGCAAGTAGCAGCTTCTGCTGGTGCCGGCACCCTCCCCCACACTCTTCAGAATTCTTGGGCCCCTGGGCCTGCGACCACAGACAAAGGGGGCTTCAGGGATCTGCCACTCCCGGAAAGGGGAGAGAGAGGGACACAGCCTTAGGCTGACTCAGGTTCGGACCTGAAATTTGGGCTGCAGAGCCCCACGGACCCTTCCACAAGGTGGTTTGCCCTGGGAGCCTGGAAAGGACCCTTCCACACGGTGGTTTGCCCTGGGAGCCCGGAAAGGACTGGAGAAATCAACCTCCCTCTCTTCTAGCCTGGACTAATTGTTGAGGACACCACGGGAGAAGGGAGAGAGAGCCTGGGGCTGACCCTGTTTTGGACTCCCAGGTTTGGTCTGCCCTGTCCCGAGAGCCTTTCCAGGCTGGGTGGGGCTGCGCCATTGTTTGCCTTGGAGCCTGCAAGGGGCTAAAGATATACAAACCTCCCAATCTCATCCTCTACTAACAGGGACGGATTGTTGCAGATTCAGAAGGGAGTGGAAATACTTCCGAGCTGGGAAAAGGGGGGCACTACGAGAGAAGTCTGGAGAACTGTCTCAGAAAGTTTGAATCACAGGGTTCCTAGCCCCCAGACAGGAAGCTCTATCACATTGATCTGGTCTGTGTCACAACAAATATGCTCCGACCAGGCATTGACTTGAGAGCTGCCAACAAGCGCCATCTCCTGGCAGACCAAGGAAGTACACATAAGAAAGTTAATAAGTAAGAGAGTCTTTTCCTGGCCTCTATAGCTTCCCTGCCCAAGGCCGTAGGAAACGACTCTACAACCAATTACTGGGTCCAGTGCCCAGTTTTGAGCAACCAGCAGAACAATCCTAACAATCAAGGTTGAGCCAAAAATCAAAGAGCGGTGGTAACTCACAGCCTCCTGCCACTAAAACCCCATAAAAGAGAAAGAGATAGAGCACCTAAGTAAAATACAAACTAACCAGATGCCTAAGCACCAACAAAAAATTACAGGCCATACTAAGAAAATAGAAGACATGGCCCAAGAAAAGGAATACAGCAAAGTCCCAGAAGAGATGCAGAATTTGAGAGAACTAATCAGTGAGATGAGCACACATTTCCAAAATTAAATTAATGAGATGAAAGAAAATATAATTAAAGAGATCAATGACATCAAGAAGTCATTGCGCGAACGTAAAGAAGATTTTGAAATCATGAACAGAAAAGTAACGGAGTTCATGGGAATGAAAGACACAATAGGTGAAGTAAAAAATACATTTGAAGCATACAACAGCAGACTCGAAATGATAGAAGAAAGAATAAGTGATACTGAAGACAGAGCAGCTAAAATCGAAGAGAGAAAAGAACAGAGAGCGAAAAGAATGGAAAAAATTGAGCAGGGGTTCAGAGAGTTGAATGACAACACAAAACGCAAGAACATACGTGTCATTGGAGTTCCAGAAGGAGAAGAGAAAGGAAAAGGGGCAGAAAGAGTATTTGAGGAAATAATAGCTGAAAATTTCCCAACTCTCACAAAAGAAATGAACTTTCATGTCCAAGAAGCACACCGTACCCCAAGAAGAATAAATCCAAATAGACCTATGCCAAGACACATATTATTCAGAATGTCAAATGTAAAAGATAAAGAGAAAATGCTCAGAGCAGCAAGAGAGAAGCAAACGATCATGTACAAAGGACGTCCAGTAAGACTTTGTGCAGATTTCTCTTCAGAAACCATGGAGGCGAGAAGACAGTGGTATGATACAATTAGGAAACTGAAAGAAAAAAACTGCCAGCCGAGAATTCTTTACCCAGCAAAACTGTCCTTCAAATATGAAGGTGAATAAAAAGTATTCACAAACAAACAGAAACTAAGAGAGTTTGCAAAAAAGAATCCACCTTTGCAGGAAATATTAAAGGAAGCCTTAGAACCTGAAAGAAAAAGACAGGAGAGAGGGGCTTGGAGGAGAGTATAGAAGAAAGAAAAGCAGAAAGGATAACCAAAAGAGTAAAAAGAAAGACAAAAATAAGATGGCATATGAAAACTAAAGAATAAAATGGAGGAAATAAATAGTGCATTTTCAGTAATATCATTGAATGTGAATGGATTAAATTCCCCAATCAAAAGATACAGGCTGACAGAATGGATAAAAAAACATGAGCCATCCATATGCTGCTTACAAGAAACTCATCTCAGACACAAGGATACAAGCCGGCGGAAAGTAAAAGGTTGGAAAAAGATACTCCATGCGAATAGTAAACAGAAAAGAGCAGGGGTAGCTATACTAATATCAGACAAAACAGACTTCAAATGCAAAAAAGTGATAAGAGATGTGGAAGGCCATTATATGTTAATAAAAGGGATGATCCTCCAGGAAGATATAACAGTCATAAATATCTACGCACCGAACCAGGGTGCCCCAAAATATATGAGACAAACTCTGGCAAAACTGAAGGGAGAAATAGACATTTCTACAATAATCGTCGGGGACTTCAACACCCCTGTCACATCATTAGATAGAACAACTAGACAGAAGATCAACAAGGAAACAGAGAACTTGAACAATATGATAAACAAGTTAGACCTAACAGACATATACAGAACACTGTATCCAAACTCAGCGGATTATACATTCTTCTCAAGTGCCCATGGATCTTTCTCCAAGATAGACCACATGTTAGGTCACAATACAGCTCTCAATAAATATAAAAAGATTGAAATTATACAAAGCACCTTCTCAGATCATAATGGAATGAAACTAGAAATCAATAACAGACAGGAAAAAAGGAAATTTGCAAATGTGTGGAGACTGAACAACACACTCCTAAATATTCAGTGGGTCAAAGAAGAAATTGCAAGTGAAATCAGTAAATATATTGAGACAAATGAAAATGAGAACACAACATATCAAAACTCATGGGATACAGCAAAGGCAGTCTTGAGAGAGAAATGTATAGCCCTAAATGCCTATATTAAGAAACAAGAAAGAGCTAAACTCAAAGATTTAACTGAACAACTTGAGAAACTAGAGAAAGAACAGCAAACCAATCCCAAAGCAAAAAGAAGGAAAGAAATAGTAAAGATTAGAGCGGAAATAAATGAAAATGAGAACAAAAAAGCAATAGAGAAAATCAACAAAACCAAAAGCTGGTTCTTTGAGAAGATCAATGAAATTGACAAACCCCTCGCTAGACTAACAAAGAAAAAAAGAGAAGATGCAAATCAATACAATCAGAAATGAAAGGGGGGGAATTACAAATGACCTCACAGAAATAAAAAGAATCATAAGAGGATATTATGAGAAACTATATGCCAACAAACTAGACAACCTGGATGAAATGGACAAATTTCTAGAAACTCATAACCAACCTACACTGACACAACAAGAAATACAAGAACTTAACAAACCAATCACAATTAAGGAGATTGAATCCATCATCAAAAATCTCCCAGCAAAGAAAAGTCCAGGACCAGATGGCTTCACAGGTGAGTTCTACCAAGCATTTCTAAAAGAATTAACACCAATCCTGTTTAAACTCTTCCAAAACAAACACATTTTATGAAGCCAACATCACCCTAATCACCCAAAGCCAGATAAATCACCCAAAGCCAGATAAAGATTCCACAAGAGGGAAGCGGCTGTGGCTCAATCAGTAGGGCTCCCGTTTACCATATGGGAGGCCCTGGGTTCAGTTCCCGGGGCCTCCTGGTGAAGGCAAGCCCGCCTGCACGGCGTGGTTAGCTGACCCAGCGAGCACAAGCAGCAAGGGGGGGATAAATGAATAAATAAATAAAATCTTTAAAAAAAAAAAAAAAAAAAAAAAGATTCCACAAGAAGGGGTCGGATGTGGCTCAACTGGTTGGGCGTCCATCACCCATATGGAGGGACCCGGGTTCGATCCCCGGGACCTCCTGGTAAAAAAAA
>JAKSZT010010873.1:9657705-9737805 GCA_026826555.1 Tolypeutes matacus | reverse complement strand
TTCATTTCGCCCCCCCCCCCCCTTGCTGCTTGTGCTCGCTGGGTCAGCTAACCATGCCATGCGGGCAGGCTTGCCTTCACCAGGAGGCCCCGGGAACTGAACCCGGGGCCTCCCATATGGTAAACGGGAGCCCTACTGATTGAGCCACAGCCGCTTCCCAAGGGAGACCCAACTTTTAACCACCACTTAGAAGTTGAGAATTCTAAGACAAGTCGTTTCACCTCTCTAAATCTGGGTCTGGTCCTTGTAAAATGGGGATGGCAACACCTTCCTTGCTGGGTTGTCAGTTAGGTGAAAAATCCTAGCATAGTGCCGAGGATAAGATTAATTGAGTCTTGAATCACCAAATCCCTTCACAACAAATCCTCTTGCTGGAACCACATCATGTAATGCACGTTTACTAAATGCCCACTAAGCATTGTCCATTTTGTTAGGCACTAGAGCTTTGCCATTCAACATGGTAGCCACTAGCTCCATGTGGCTGTTGAGTACCTCTATTGGACAGCGTTGGTCTAGAAAACCAGAAGAGAATGAGACAAGATCCGTGTCCATGTCCATATGGGACAAAGTCTGTGGGGCTGGCGTGGTCAGGGCAGGGGTGAGCCTGAGCTAGGTAGGATGCTGCAGGTACCTATGTGATGGCTGGAGGACGTCTCCTTTGACTGATCACTGTACTGGGTTGACTAGCATCCCCCCAAAATTCATGTCCCTCTGGAACCGCAGAATGTGACCTTATTTGGAAACGGGTCTTTGCAGGTGTAATTAAGTTAAGATGGGGCCATTCTGGATTAGGGCTGGCCCTAAGCCCAAAGACTGTGGTGCCTGTATAAGAGGACACACAGGTGCCAGAGAAGGCGGCCATGTGAAGATGGGGCCAGAGATCGGAGCGATGCAGCTACAAACCAAGCAGTGCCAAGGAGTGCCGAGGGTCCCCAGAAGCTGGGAGAAGGCAAGGAAGGATTCCCCTACAGGTTTCAGCGGGAACGTGGTCCTGCCAACACCTTGATTTCAGACGTCTGGCCTCCAGAACTGTGAGAGGATAGATTTCTGTTGCTTTAAGCCACCCTGTGTGTGTTCATTTGTCATGGCAGCTCCAGGAAACGGACAGTCACCTACTGCGAGGAGAGGTGACCCTGCCTGTTTTTACACATGCCCTGGTTTTCTCAACAATCCTGCAAGGGACTGTTGCCACACAACTAAGATGCGACAGAAATGGTGTTTTAACCCCAAACTCTTGTCGTTCTGGCTCTTTTCCTATGTTCATGGCTGCCGCAGCTTAGCAGAGGCTCTTAGCTCTCCCTTAATACCTGCCACTCACCCCCCTGCTTAAATTCCCTGCCACTTTCAACAGTCACAGCTACAAGTATTATCAATAAGTGGAAACAGTGCAGCTCTGCACATACACCCTAATCAATCTTTCCTCCAAGCACTTCTGCCTCGCTTGTGCTTTAACTGAGTTCAGTCCCCGTCACCTCCCCTAAATGCCACCCTTGAACCTCCGGTCAGCTCGGACCCCAAGGCCTTCAAACGTGCTTAGCCTGAAGTATTAACGGACAAACAGCATCGGGGCTGGGTGGACTTGTTTGTTAGCATTCACTGCTCTGGAAAACCGCTTAGAGCAACTTTAAAATAGCAACCAGTGGAAAAACACGCCAATCACACAGGGTGGCCAGGGGATGTGTTGTAAACAGCAATTTGTTAAAAGAAAATAAAACTCTGATGATAGTTTTAAAATCCTCACCGAAACTCTTTTTGGCTAGAAGGAACATTTTCATAGTTCCTGTTCCCTGGCTCTAAATGTGGGCTTCTTCTTAAAGAACCCTTTCAGAAGCCCAGGGCCAGCCCGGGGGACCAGCTGGTGGCCTCATCGTGCTCCACAAGGAAGGAGCTGTTCAGCCTCCGAGAGTGAAGTGGGGCTCCCCGAGGTGCGTGGAACGCTTGCCGTGACTGTTGGAGATGGCTGCCGTGCTGTGGGGTTTTCCTGTTGACATCTGGGGCATGGGGGCTCTCCTAAAGGGGTGGGCTATGTCTGATACGAATCCTCATTTGCGGCAGGGACAGAAATCCTAAACTTCAAAGTGTTCTCAGATCCAACTCTACCCCCCTGGCCCCATCCCTCCTCTCCTTCTCCTGGCCAATCAGGGCACTCGTTCAGTTTGCTCTGGTTTTCCCCTGAAGGAGAGTGGACTGGTCTTGAAATCCCTGCAGGAGGAAGAGAAGCTAAAGGAAGTTAAAGGAAAGTTGCCATTACTGTCAGGCAAAGCGTTTGTGATTTCTTGGCATGACTCCAAGCTTTATTGCCCTAAATGGGTCTGTCTCTTTGTGCTTCCATGAATTAAGTTGCTATTTTTTCTGGTTGGTCAAGTGCCTTATTGCTGGAGCCTCAGAAAGTAGGTAGAAAGGGAGAGACGTAAAAGCAAATGGTCCTGCCACATGTTAGTAAATATTTATTGAGCAAATACTATACTACTTGCATAGTCAAGCTAACCCAACACCCACCCTCTGGGACCTTAAAAATCGACTAAGTAAATAAAATTTTAAATGAGTACCATATTGTGATAAGGGCTTTAAAGAGACCAGGGTACTTTATGCAGAGTAGCAGAGTAATGCTTGCCTAGATCTGGTGGATAGAGAAGGCATGTCTGAGGAGGTGAAATTTGAGTTCAGACTTGAAGGACAAGGAAGAGCCAGCCATCTACAAGATGGTGCTAATTTGGGTGTATGCCCAAAGGGCAAGATTGAGAAGGAGTGACTGAGAAATAAAATGTGCAAAGGCACTGTGCAGGTGGGGGAGGCTTGGATAAGATTCAAAACTGGCACGAGGTCTCTAACTGGAGAAAGTCACAAGGAAGAACCAAGTAAGAATCCCACCAGGAATAAGAGCCTGATAAACCATGTAAAGATGTTTAGATTTTATTTTAAGAAGAATGGAAAGATTTGGAGGGTTTGAATAGGAGAGTGACAATCACATTTGTGAAGTGGAGAAAATTCATTTTCATTGGGCAGAAGCTGAGGTGAAAGCAGTTAGGACCAGAGCTCTTGGTGACAGATTGGGATGATGGCAGGAGAGAGGAACTGAAGTGGGTAGACTCAACATGGAGATGAAGCAGAAACCACAGGACTTGATGCTCGAAAGGTTGTGGGGACAGACACTGAGGGCAAGGGAGGGCCTCAAAGCTGACTCCCAGGTTTCTGAGTTGGCCCACTGAGCGAGTGATGGAGACATTGGCTGGGATGGAAAATGTGTGGAGGAATGGCACAATTTAAATCATGAGACATTAGTGGAAAGAGTCTAGAATTCAATTTGCACAACAGCTTTGAAATGTCTGAGAGAAAACCAACTGGAGGAGACACCACGTGGGCACCTGGATGTGTAAGGAGATCTGAGCTAGGGAATTAAATATGGGTGTCACCGCGAGAAAATGTGAAGCCATGAGAAGGAACCAGGTCATTTAGGGAGAGAGCAGGCCAGAGAGGGTCCTGAGAAGCACCAGGCATTTGAGGGGGAAGAGCTGAATCTTCAGCCATTTAATTGGAACAAAAAAGCATGGGCTCCAGGACCTGGCTCAAAGAAAAAACAACCACAAAACAACCACAACAAATAAAACAGTATAGGAGCTGTTATGGGAAAGAAAAAGAGCCTGGACACAATATAGGTTTACCTTGAAGAAAAAAAGACATCTTGTCTTCATAAGTCTAGTTTGGACACAACACACACCAACGTTCCAAGAGAGTTACACTATTCTGTAACTCGAAATCTCTTCTCAGATACAGGATTTGGGAAATTGGCAAAAAGTTCTTTTTTTTTTTTAAGTTCTTAATTCATCATAAGATCAATGGTAAAACAGTGATCCTTTCCCATATTCAAATCAAAGCAAATTTTCAGAGCCCTGGTCAAGAAAGAAATCTTTTGGGGGTCAATCAAAACTAGATTTTATTTCTGTTCAGCCCCTCGGGATCTGACTTTAAAATGGAGAGAAAACTTATCTCACCCAGGCTTGCCATGCAGATTGCAAAGACCTGGCATTCTATGAATGGTGCCTGAAGTAATGGGAAAGATTTCACTATTACTATTATTAAGCACTGGCCATTGAGCATTGTGCTAAGTGCTTTATAGCCTTTATTTCATTTAATCTTACAACAGTCCTTTAAAGTGAGCATCCTTAGCCCCCTTGTTAAGGTAAGAAAAGACTCAGGCTCAGTGACTTGCCCAAGATCACACAACTAATGGAGGAAGGTAGCATTTGGACCCAGCTCAGTCTTCTTCCATAACCCCCTCAAATGCCTACTCACAGACTGCCTAACATCAGTACTAGGAGTCTGAGTTATATGTAGAATCTTTATTTTTTATTTCACATTTACATTGCTAAATTAAGTCAGACTTCTGTACATCAGTGGCTTTACTTTGGGGTTGTTTCACTGGTAGGTTATAAAGTGGTTTTGCTGGAAGGAAGTGAAGATGGATTATACTGTGGTTTTCCTCTCTGAGATTCAGGTGGAAGCAATACCATTTGATTCTCTGTATTGTCTCAAAAAAGAAAAAATAAATAAAAATAAGCTTGGTCCTTGTATTAGTCAGCCAATGGGGTGATGATGCAAAATACTAGAACTCTGTTGGCTTTTTCTTTTTTTTAATTAATTAATTAATTTATTTTTTAATCCATTTTCACCACCACCCCCCATTTTTGCTGTTTTTGAGTCCACTTGCTGGGCAATTCTCTGTGTCTGTTTCCTGCCCTCTCTTCTCATCCTTCTCCTCCTGTCCTCACTGGGATTCAATCATGGGAACCTCTGATGTGGGAGAGAGGCATCCTACTGCATGCGCCACCCTATTCCTGGTTCTTTGGCGTATCTCATCTTGGCTCTCCCTTGTGTCACTCTCCTGTTATGTCATCATCTTGCTGCGTGTCTCAGCAGGGCCTGGTGGTGCACTCACTCACGGGACCTGATGACGCACCTGCTTGCAGGGCCTGATAGTGCACCATGTGTGGGGCCTGGTGGCACACCCATGCGCGGGGTCTGGGGGGGCTCACCTGCTTCCAGGACCCGATGGCATACCTGCGCAGGCCCACATACCTTCTATATTTTTCTTTATTTTACCAGGAGGTCCCAGGGATCAAACCCAGGTCCCTCCACATGGGAGACGGATGCCCAACCATCTGAAGCCCATCTGCCCCCTTTGTTGGCTTTTATAAAGGGTATTTATTTGAGGTAGAAGCTTACAGTTACCAAGCCCTAAAAAGTCCAATTCAAAGTACCATAAGAGGTACTTGCTCACCCAAAGTCTGTTGCCATATGTTGATACAAGATATGTGCAAGGGTTCAGCCTTCTTCCTTCCTCTTAAGGCTCCATGGTCCCAGCTTCTTCCAATCTCAGCTGTAGGCTGGTTTAATGCTCATCTCTCTTCCCAGGGCTCGTTTCTTTCAGAGCTCAGATGCTCTAGTTCTCTTCACAAGGTCAGCTGTCAACTCTCAGGCTCATGTCTCTTCTCGGGGCCTCTGCAATGTCTAATGAGCTGTCTCTTCCTCCATGTTCTTCTCCTCTGTGTATTTGCTTCCCTGTCTTTGACTGAGCATCCGTTTATATAGCCCACAAAGGGGGGTGGGGGGTGGAGGCAGGGACTCAAACCCAGTCACCCTAATGACATGGTCAAGTAAAAGTCCTAATCTTGATTTAATAAAGTAAAAGTGAAACCTCTGACTGTAATACAATCTAATATGCCCAGAGGAAGAGACCAGTTTACAAACACAATCCAATATCTATTTTTGGAATTCATAAACAATACCAAACTGCCACCATCCTTCAGAGCTTCCAAGATGTGTAACTCCTTCCTTCCCTCTGCACTTGGTCATCCAGATAATGCCACGGAGTTAGCAGAAGCCTTTCCAGGGGTCTACAGGGCTCCATCTTGGCTGCCCTTGGATGAAAGGCTGTCACTTTTGATGTAGGTCCACAGAACTGGTCTTTAAAGCCCATTTTTAAGGTAAGAACAATTATACTAAGTATTTCATGATTGCACTGTTATTTATATAATTCATTTGAAAGTGTTATCTAATGTGTTTGGGGTGGTTTCATGAAAAAAGGTGTTAGATGGTAGAGTCTGAAAGATAATTATAGTTGATATTTTACATTGATTCTTAGGGAAATAATTCACCCTTTTATTTTTCACTCTAAGGTGTATTTTCTCAAGAATGTAATTCTTAATGAAAGTGCAAAAATCCTAGTAGAGGGAGTCCTTTTTTTTTTTTTTTTTCAAATCAGGTACAACTCTGCCAACTCCACGAATCCCATAGACCAAACCATTCTCAACTTCCAGTTGTGCTATGTAGGTGCGTGAGTATGTATAGACACACTGGTTTAGTGATTGTGGTACTGTGTGGTCTCACACTCGTACACCCATACAAGCAGCAATTTTCCTGGGTTTTGTTTTGTTGGCACTTTTTGCCCTGAAAACAGAATTGAATATATTTCCAAGAATATTAAGTGAACTTCAGAGGTTCAAATCAAAACTTAAATATTGGGTCTACAGGGGGACCTCAAGCATCCCTCTCCCCACATGCACACGCACACGCGCACGCACACACACACACACGTTGCTGTTTTTTAACTGAATGAGTACACATTTTAAGACTATGAGTTTTAAAAAATAAATAAATAAAAGGAAAGCAGACAAAATTCTTTGTTAGCTAGGATACACCCAGAAAGAGCGAGTCAAGTAGGAAATGCAGCAAAAAATAATCCAACGCAAGTCAGGAGAACAAGGGACCACCTTATGCCGTGGCCAGCAGACACAGTCAAACATTTCGTCAGCGGCGATCCCAGCCAGCCCTCACGGCTCCCTTTTATAAAGCTGGCCCGGGCATTCCAGAGCACCACGAGGCTGCGTGGCTGACTTGCTCCCAGCTCTGCTTCCCAGGGGCTGGCAAAGCGGCCTGCCAGGCCTGCCCGGGAGCCATGGCAAAGAGTGGACTTGTAATTTGCATCCTGGTTATCACCTTGCTTCTGGATCAGACCACCGGCCGCACGTCCAAATTAAAAGCCAGGAAGCACAGCAAACGCCGAGTGAAAGGTAACGGGATTTCTCAGTGTGTGGGGAGGCGATGGACAATGTTCATTTCCAGACACCTCGAGGAGTCCATCCCCGGTGACTGTACCATGCCATTGCATGGATATGACATTTCAGGGGATTACGTGACCTTTTGATCCTCTGGGACAGTTTGATATTTATAAAAATCATGTGGTGGGGCTTTTTTTTTTACAGAAACCTTTTGTAATGTAAAATGTTTTTCTACTACAGCTTCTCTGTCAGATGGGGTTAGGGATGTAGAATGTTCTTTAATACGGGCTTCCCTGGTCACGTGGACACCTGGTATTCTGAATGGTAGATCAAGCAGAACATATTGTTATTATAGAGTGCGCTGTTTGACTTGTAGATGCTGCGTGAGTCTATCCAAATAGGTATTTGTAAGATGACTATAGTCTTACTAAAGGTGGAGTAGACGATAGAGGTATTGGCAATTTCCTTTCTGTCATTGGTTATTGTGTAGGTATATTTTCATGTGTCTTAAGGACAGTCTGTTCTATATATCTAAACTTTTTCATATCATAGACAAAGAAATAGAATCTCTCTTTGTCTTGGAAATACTTCAACATATAAACTCATATGGATTTTGGAAGTCATTTTAATGCAAAATTGAATCTCCAAGCGATCCCAAATATGGAGTGACTTGACTCAGGTTAAGAGGTTAAAAGTTGCTAAGTACAAGGATGATGGTAACTTCTTTGCAATATGCTGAAATCAAAGCGAAACACAAAGCCTCAAGGCATGGGGTGAGGTCTTCCCTCATCCTCAGTGTGAATCATTTTCATATCCTCAGGATATTTCCAACTACATATTGTGGTGCTGTTTCCTTAACACATTCACTTCATTTCTAATAAAACTCAAAAACTTACCAAAAGATCAAAGCCGCGATTTGACACTGAACACAGGCAGCCGGTCAGTGAAAGGGGCGTTTGTCTATTTTTGTAGTTACTGTTTGTTTTAATGGTTAAGACGTGCCCTTTTATGTTCATTCCATATCGTGAAATGAAACGTAACAGCTTTCAAAGCAGCCTATAAAGCATCAGCTCACTTTTGTAGGATAAAATTCCAAACTGTGTGTGTGTTTGTATGTGTGTATATGTACATACATATATCAAAAACTTAACTGCTTGTTTCTGCGTGGTGTGAGTTTTTGTTCTTTTGCATTTTGGTTTTTTTTTTTTAATTTTATTTTGTGCATTTGATAATTGAAAATATAAACAATTAAAAACTAAAAAGTAAACACGGATGAATAAATATATACATTAAATGCATTTTTAAATGACCATATTACTTGTGTCACACACACACAAAGAATTAAAGATAATTTAATAAGTAAGGTTCAATCAAATAATTTGCAACCAACTTATAAGCATAATAGGGCACTTAAACTCTTGATGAAAGAAGTATAAAAGGAAGTGTAAACCTCAAATTACCCCTGGATCTCTTAGCCAGATGAATAAAACTAGCAATTATTACAGAAAAAAAGAAGTGTCCTTTCCGGGGATTTCATTTATAAAAATTAGGTCTGTTACAAGGTTCTTTTTTTTTTTTTTTTTTTTTAAGATTTTTATTTATTTATTCATTTATCCCCCCCTTGCTGCTTGCGCTCGCTGGGTCAGCCAACCACGCCGTGCGGGCGGGCCTGCCCTCACCAGGAGGCCCCGGGAACCGAACCCGGGGCCTCCCACATGGCAAACGGGAGCCCTACTGATTGAGCCACAGCCGCTTCCCTGTTACAAGGTTCTTAAGTGGAATTTTTTTCTTATGAACTATACTTGCAGGGAAAGTCCCCCCTTTCCCTCCCCATCCTCTCCACAGAATTACCCACTATCAACTACTCAGTGATAATATTCCCAGAGCCTTTTAAATGCACAATTAAAAATTCACATTTTTAAGAAAATAAAAAACAGGCTTATTCTTGGCAGATAAATGCATTTATCTCACCTACTAAATTTTAGACTGCTATCAATATAAGTCATACCGGGGGGCGGATGTGGCTCAACTGGTTGGGCGTCCGTCTACCATATGGAGGGACCTGGGTTCGATCCCCGGGACCTCCCGGTAAAATAAAAAAAATAAAAAAAAATATAAGTCATACCTTACTCTCCCCACTGCCCCGTTCCTTTTTAGCAGCTGTATAATATCCCACTGCATGGATGACTTACTTAGTCTGTTCTCTTTTAGTGAACATTGTGCGTTTTCCAGTCTATCTTTTGTTGAGACAATATCCAAGAAATTGCTTTGTATGTATATATTGATTCCCATGCTAGGATGCTATTATATATTTCTAGAAATAATATTGCAGGTTAACACGCTTTCTAATTGTCTCCCAAAGTGATAGCACCAGTCCATGCTTCCATCTTCAAGGTAGAAGAATGCCCATTCCCACTCACCTTGCCAACCCAACATCATATCATTGGTATATGATACCGTATCTGGTCATACCCACATGACTAAAAATAAACTCTTTTATTCTATTTGCATTTCTTGGGTGGTTAAGGAGATTGAGATTTTTTCTTATGTTTATTGCTCATTTCTTCTGGAAGTAATTTCTGCATTTCACAGCTGTATCTACTTTTAGAGAGGAACATACCATAATGGAAGGAAACCTATTCTTGGACTCAAAATGGCAATGGAGTGATTTAGCTCCAAACATAGGAGTTCTTTGATTCTTACTTCATAGGCCTCAACAAATTATGTGTTGCATTAATGAATAAAATACAGTTTTTACAGTGAAATAGTTGGTTGATTTTTCCTTTGTTCATTGTAGACAAAACACATCCACATTAGCCACAATGATGAAGCAAAAACGCAAGCCACCTGGATGATGACTTCCAGAACCCAGTATTAATCCATTTGCCTTCATGTTAATTATAATGCTTATAACGGCCTCCCAGTGGAGGCCCCTTATTTAAATAAAATGAAACAAAGCTGAGAGGGACAGGGGATGACATTGGTAGAGTTGACAACTTGTAACCTGGAAGTAAGTCTTTAGAGGTTTTTGCAAGCCTGGTCCCCCTGCAGCTGATGTTTGTGCACTCTGAATGCACCCTTATATTTATTCTGGAATGAATGGTCCCATCAAGGAAATTCTAGGCTGAGCTATTGGATATTTTAGGAATTAATGATTAAGTGAAATAGAGGATGGGGCCATCCCTGAATACTCAAAACGTCATTTTCCTAACCCAAAGGTGAGAGTCATGGCTTAGGAAATATATGTTTAAGGGGACAGTGAATTAGCAAGTGTGAATTTTGGACTGTCCTGGAAAATCTAGGACTGAGCACAGATTTTCTCTATGGCATCCCTACAAAGAGGCAGCTGAGAACAGTTTGTATCAAGCTTTAAGCATCTTCTCTGTCTGAGGCCAAGGGGGTGTGTGCTGGGGACCAAGGAGGTAAAGACAACCTCTGCACAGAAGTAGCTCAGAGGGATGGGGCCAGAACAGGCTTGGAGTCAGCGAGATTCAAATCCTGACTGCACCTTACTAGCTGGCCAGGTTAATTCATCCTTCTGTGCCTCTATTTCTTCTTCTGTGAAATGGGGATAATGAGAGTGTCTACCTCACACGATTATTGAAAGAATGAAGCATCTGTCACACAGTGTCTGGTGATTTTTAATATTTTTCATTTCTATTATTTGTTATAATTCTTGCCTTTGAAGAGCTCACAAGGTGCCACTCTCTAAGAGAGACCCCATCAAATCTGGTATTTCAATTTCTTCATCTTCCCATGAGCCTTCCTTCTTACAGGTGGATCAAGAAGACCTGTGAAGATTCTTTAGTCTCATCCATGCACTTTCAAGACCAAATAAGTTGCTAATCTCTAATAGAGATGTATTTTTCCATGGTGCTTTATCGCCGCCTTTCCCTTCTCTTTGGTCCCTGCTCCTCCATGGAGATGCCTTAACCTTGCTAGGAGCTACCATACCTGACACATCAGCTGTGTCGGGAGATTGGGGGCAGGGAGACTAGGGGCCCCAAGAAGTCTGAGTCTGAGTTCTGCCACTTATCTGCCTGACCACTTAGCTCATGAAACCCATCCTCCTTTTTCAATAAGGATTTCATTTTCCTCCCTTCATAGCTGTTCTTAAAGAGCAAAGGAACTTTTTATTCATTCAACAAACATGAGCAACTATGATGTGCCAGGTATGGTGTTAGGCAGCAGGGGTACTGTAGATAATAAGACAGCTGACATAAAGTACAGCAAAATAATTATAGATTGAAGAAAGTGTTCTGTAGAAAAATTAACAAGGTTCAAAGAAAGAGGTAATGGGAGGGATGCTAACTGAGAGAGGAGGATTAAAAATGTTTTGTCGGAGAAGAACATATTTAAGCTGTGTCTTGATGAGAAGAAAGCTGGGGGAAGTGTGTTCCTGGCAGCAGGAACACAAATGGAAGGCTCCTGAGTGCAGAAGAGCTTGTTCTAGGATGCACCTGAAATTCATCCTGCCTAGAGACAATGACAGAAGGGAGAATCCCACGGGATGGGACTGGAGAGCTAGGAGCACCAGCTCCCAGAAGAACCTGCTAATACCTTTACTCCACCAAGCCCATAGGAATTGTCTTGCCCAAGTTACCATTATGCCTTATTTTTTTCTTTTTTTTTTTTTTTTTCTTTCTTTTCTTTTTTTATGCCTTATTTTTATATTAACTGGGTTTGATGGTTTCATTAAAACCACCAGCTCTCCTTGGATTCTGGATTCCAAAACTTGACTATTATTTTTTAATTTTAATCATATGCTTTTCATTCTTTCTACCCCACTCCACCCTAAAATTTCCCCCAGAAAAGGATGGAGATCTGAAGACTCAAGTTGAAAAGCTCTGGAGAGAAGTCAATGCACTGAAGGAAATGCAAGCCCTCCAGACAGGTAAGACTATCTCATTGATGCCTCATCCCAGAAGAGGTGGGAGAAGAAACAGTGATTGCCAATAACTTAAACCATAGTTAGAGTGTACATGTTGAGATATGGATGACATGTTTTTGAAAGAGACATTGACAAGCCATAGATGTATCCAGGCCTGAGGACCTAAAAGCTGGGGAGATCATTGTTTTAGGAAATCAGCTTAATTTGCCACCCCATTCTTGTACATATGGGTGGTTTATTATTTTTTTAATAATTTTTTTATTTTTTATTTTTTAAAAGATACTTAGAATATATATATATTATATATAATATTATATATATGATATTTTATTTATTATAAAATATATATAATATTTTATTTAGAAATAAAAATAGGCATTTCAGGACTACAGTACATTTTAAAAGTCAGTAATTCTTCTCTAATAGGCAATAAAACAGAATTTAAGTAATTATTAACAGACTAAAATAATTAGCATTTACTGGGTTTTTTCTAAGTGCTGACCCACTGAAATTCAATTAACACAGTATCAAAAGACTCACTTAGGGGAGCGGAGGTGGCTCGAGTGGTTGAGCGCCTGCTTCCCACATGGGAGATCCCAGGTTTGGTTCCTGGTGCCCACTAAAAACAAAACAAAACTAACAACAAGCAAACAAACAACAAACAAAAAACAACTCAGGGGAGCCGATGTGACTCAGTAGTTGAGCATCATCTTTCCACATACGAGGTCCTGGGTTCAATCCCCAGCCCTGGCACCTCAAAAAAAATTTTTTTTAATAATTAAAAAAAAAAGACTCACTCACCAGGAGATCCGCCTGGAAGGGCATTGGTTAGGAACCACAGTTTGACAACAGTACAGTGTCTCCTTCTCCATAGAAGGAGAACTCCCAGCTGCTGTGACTTGAGCTCCCCACAAGGTCCGCCAGGGGTGAGGAAATGAGTCACAGTAGGTAGGTGCAGGAAAAGCCTTGGCTTACAAGTCTCATGCCCCATAGAAGCAACTCTGGCAGCAACTCCAAAAGCAAAGCTTCCGTGGTCCCAGTAGGAGACCTGCCCGCTGACCTGAATCGCCACCTTCAGGAAGCCTTAAGCTCGATGGCTTTCCATCAAGTATTTATAACTGCCAGGTCAGGTGTATATTACCAGTAAGGGATCCTTTTTTACCCTAGGCTATGTTGCCTAGTAACACAGGTGACATACTTTCTTTAACAGGTTTCCACGGGAACAGCCTTAGAAAGTTAAAGGAAGGTCAAATGCTCATGCAGAAGAGGAAAGGGCTTTATAAATACTTCATAAGCATGGACTCATTCATCTCTTAACAGCTCATGAGATAGGTGCTATTGTGATTATCCTCATTTGACAGGTGAGGAAACTGAGCACAGAGAAGTTGCACAATTTGTCCCAGGTTTACACAGCTAGTAAGTGACAGTGTTGAGATTCAAATCCAGGCAGTATGGCCCTGGAGCCCGTGTATGTCAAAGCAGCACGAGGCTAAGGCCCTGTTCGAAGGTTGGACAGACCTGGGTTGTGTAGCTGTAATCTCACGTGCTAGGTATGGTGCATTCTTACACAATATGTTGTTACAAATACCAATTTCTCTATGACTCAATATTCTGATATGTAAAAATGGCAGTCTGGCACATACAAAATCTTCAGTAACTATTAACTCATCATTATTCTCATACACCAATCACTCCACAAATATTTCTTGCTATTTGCTAGGCCCAGGCATAAGCATTTTACACTCAAAAAGCACCTCCTAATGTTAAATTTCACTTCTTCACAGTCTGTCTCCGGGGCACAAAAGTTCACAAGAAATGCTACCTGGCCTCAGAAGGCTTGAAGCATTTCCATGAAGCCAACGAGGACTGCATTTCCAAGGGGGGGACGCTGGTTATCCCCAGAAACACTGATGAAATCAATGCCCTCCGAGACTATGGCAAAAGGAGCCTGCCTGGTGTCAACGACTTTTGGCTGGGCATCAACGACATGGTCACCGAGGGCAAGTTTGTCGATGTCAATGGAGTTGCCATCACTTTCCTCAACTGGGACCGGGCACAGCCTAACGGAGGCAAGAAGGAAAACTGTGCCTTCTTCTCCCAGTCGGCTCAGGGCAAATGGAGTGATGATGTCTGCCGTAGCAGCAAGAGATACATATGCGAATTTATCATCCCTTAATAGTCCTTCTCGAGCGGGTCTTCTGAGCAAGATCAGTCATGATCGATAGGCTACGGGGCGCAAGAATTAGTCAGAATTGCAACACAGGAGCCTGTGTTTATAGGAGTAAAACAGAGTCTGTCAGGTTTGCTACCACTTTTCATTGTGATTTTTCCATGCCAGGGATGTAGGGGGTCAGAAATAACAATCTTGCCATGTGCACTGTGCTAAAATGGTTTCTGCAAGATGGGCAATCACATTCTTCTCTCTCTTTCCTAGCCCCTCTCACTTGTATGGACCCAGTGTATTTTAAAAGGATGATAACCATGCATTTCTTCGATCCAGAAAAGCAAGCTTAGGCTGACTAGGAGATTTTCTCTGGAAAACTTTGTACATATTTGTTTGATGAGAATTCCCTAAATCAGAGATTCTGGGTGCCATCTAATCCATTACCTTTTTAGTCTGATGCTCAAACTGTTGAATCCTGGCAACAAGACCTTGTTAGCGTGTTATCCTACCCTATCTTTATATGTATACTGCCCGTTGCCTTTGATGTGCTGCAGCTCCTGGTGAGACTTGTAGCTTGCTTGCCACATCAGAATAGGAATTTCTCAGAGAGGGTCCTGAAGGAGCTCTGTTTTCTTCGAGTCCTCCTCTCCCTTTTTCTTTGGAAGTTCCCGTCGGGGATTCAGAAAGCTGAAAGGAATTGATAAAGTAGCCCATTTGGTCAGTTTCCACTCATGGCAACACATTACATTTTCCAACTTGAATGGGTAGACCTAAGGCAAAACAAGAGAAGCAGATTGTGTGGCGAAAGAAAATAGAAAAACAAACAAACTACTTTTCCTTTGCTGTAGCACCCTTATTCTCCGTTTATGAAATCAAGGTTGGAAGATATATATACTAGTTTTCTTTTCCACATACTTTATATACTTATATATTTTCAACCATAATATATTTAAAGATGGGGCAACCTATCTCAGGAAATTGAAAATTGGATTTAAAATAATACTATTTTGGAGTCACGTTTATATGCAATTTTTTTATTCTGTCAAATGCTATTCCTCCCAAATTGTTTTACTAGAGTGTATAAAATAACTTCATTGCTTAATATGAAATTATAAAATTTAGGCTTAGGGTAAATGGAATTGTTTTTAGCATAGAACAAAGCAGTTCTGAATATATTCTGTTCTCCAAATAAATGTCTTTTTATTCTTTAAATGTTGAATGTGTTTTGTGAATGATATCCTGCTCTGCAAATGTTAACTAGGTGTGCTTGGAATTAAGTTTTAGTTCTTTTCATTGCATGATAATAAAGCCTGAATTCTGATCAAAGTGGATATATTTGGATGTTGATTACAGTTATTCAAACTATGTTGGCTTAGAGCAAGCATGGCAAAATATGGAGAAAAATATATTTTGGATTTGGTCAAACTAGTGGTTCAGGTGTTCCCAGAGAACAGTTTTACCAATTTTAAAGAGGTAACGTCCAGGGTGGGCAGGGGAGACTTTAAAAAAGTAAGTGTTCTGGGAAGCGGCTGTGGCTCAATCAGTAGGGCTCCCGTTTACCACATGGGAGGCCCCGGGTTCGGTTCCTGGGGCCTCCTGGTGAAGGCAAGCCCGCCCGCACGGCGTGGTTAGCCGACCCAGCGAGCACAAGCAGCAATGGGGGGACAAATGAATAAATAAATAAAATCTTTAAAAAAAAAAAAAAGTAAGTGTTCTGGCAATTATCTTTGGTGGACCCTGGCAAGCTCCCTCCTGCACCACAACCTTTGTCTCCTTAAAGATAATGACAATAAAGAAATAGTAGTCGTTCTTGCATTCGCCTCACTTTCTGGGCTCTGTGAGAAGTTCTTTATATAATTGTCATTTATCCTCCGAATAACTGTGGGAGTCAGGCAGTAGTTAGGCTCTAGATCAGGGGTTCTTAACCTTTTTTGTTCCACGGACCCTTTTGCCAGTCAGCTGAAAACCACGGACCCGTTACTAAGTCCACATTATTCTGTGTATTATTTAATAAATACATCACACCAGCACCGACACGTCCCCACAATAATCATAGAATTTCAATTCAAGCTCATAGACCCCTTGTTAAGAACCCCTGCTCTAGAGGAACAAACTGGAGAAGGGAGACGTGGGGTTTGCCCTAAGTCACGTGTCGGCAGGTAGTGGAGACATTACCTGAATTAGGTGACTCAGAGCCTACATGCTTCACAACTACGGAGACTCTGACAAGGTCTGTCCTCATGGAGCATATCTCCTGGAGAAGTAAGACATAAAATAAACAAGTAAAGACATGAACAGAAAATAAAAGAGTGGCCAGGGGAGCAATATCAGACATGATGCCCACTGCCCTTCTAATGCAGAAGAGAATGGAGAAGAAAGAGATAAGCCATTCGGTCACAAATCCAAGAAGGAAAGATCCAGAAAGAAGTGACTTACTCAAAATCGCCCAACTAGCTGGGGACAGGGCAGGGCATAGAGTCTTGTTTTCTGTCTGCCAGTAAAGAGAGTGGCATGCAAGAGCTCAGTGTAGCCAGGCAATGGCAAGGGACTTGGAGTCAGAAGCCCCTGACTCTACCTTTACTAACTATGAAATTTCAGGTAAGAATAAACTTTTGAGCCCCCCAGTTCCTCATCTGTCAGTGAGAAAGACATTTCACCTTACAAGACTGTGGGATGAGTTGCGAAATACACTTTGTGAGTAAGCAAACACTCTTAACTATGATATCACTAAACACAAGTACTGGTTTGGTTTCATTATAAAACCAACACATCTCACTTTATAAAACTTTGAAGAGTAGGGGAAAAAACATTTTAGGAATTATCCTTCATCTCAGTCTTTTTCATTTATTTACCTGATTAACATTTATGGAGCCCGTGTTAAAGTAATTCTCAGAAGCGGCTGTGGCTCAATCAGTAGGGCTCCCGTTTACCATATGGGAGGCCCCGGGTTCGGTTCCCAGGGCCTCCTGGTGAAGGCAAGCCCGCCCACACGGCGTGGTTAGCTGACCCAGCGAGCACAAGCAGCAAGGGGGGATAAATGAATAAATTTAAAAAATCTTTAAAAAAAAATAAAATAAAGTAATTCTCCCACCACCCATGTTCAGCTGCAGAGGTTACATCATACTGTATTAGGCATTGTTATGTCCTGCTTCATTTTACTTATAAAAATAAGCATTCCCATATCTTTCTCACAAAAATACTTTCCATGGTTCCATAATATTCCAGTGTCTTATCCATTGAGCACATGTGGAAGGGCAGCTTTTTATTTTAATGCACATATAATTGAAGTTTTGTTTAAACATCTAAATAGAAAATTTAGTATTTATTTAAACAAATGGAAACTCTGTTTTTCACTTTTTTATTTTGTAACTAATACTGTAATGAGCATCTTTGTGATTAATCTGTTTTTTTCTTGACTTTAAATTTTTCGACCCCATTTTGGTAAATTTCCAGAAGTGGAATTACTGAATCAAAGGATTGGTGCTAAACGTGTACCATGGTGCTATCATGGTACCTAATTGCTTTCCAAAAGGAATGTGCAAATTCAAGGGGTAGCATGTCCTGAAACGCTACTACAAAGTTTGGAGTCAGCCAATCCTGCATCCATGCAGTGACCTTGCACAAGTCATTTTACCTCCCTGAATGCATTCCTGATCTGTACATATTAATCAGTGACTAAAAGTAAAATCATAAAGTAGAGGGGTTCATAACATTCATAATATTTACCTTGGAAACTAGTCGATTTGACAAATATTACTTATCCACTTATGCTAAGAAAAAGACTGTGGTGTGTGGAGGCCTTGGAAGTCTCACACGTAGTAGGTCTCAACATTATTACACTTGGTATAATCATTTGGGTGACAAATTCCAGCCGTGCTAAGAGCTGGGGATACAGTGACCAACAAAAACAGGGAAGGGGACCAGAGTTAAATTTAAACATCACCCAAAGAGTGTAGATACCCTGCGGGGGTGCGCGGCGGCCGTGCGGCCGCTGGGGGCGCTCAAGGCGGCGGGGACCGTGGGGCCGGCCGCGGCGCTCCTCGCTGCCTCCTCGCGCGGGCGCTGCAGCTGGCGGCGCTGGACGCGCGTGGGGGCCTGGTGAATGGACTGTGCTCTCTCCGCTGGCCACAGGGCCCGGCGACAGCTGAGGGACGTAACTCCTCATCCCGCCCTGCAGTCTCAAGGCCCGAGTTATCAACCCAGCTTTCTGATTGTGAGCCAGCAACGCACTTGCTGAGATTCCATTTCCTCGTCTGTAAAATGCACGTAAGGTTTGGGACCATCTAGAAAGCGGGATAATGCTCCCACTTCATTAAAGTTTTTGCGATGACTTCATGTGCGTTGCACAGTCCCTGGCTCATAGGAGGTGCTTAGCAAAGGAAAGTTATCACCAGCAGCAAGCTGATTTCCAAGGACTAAAGATAAAAAGGGCCCTCATCTTTTTAAGGCAACTGCTCAAAAATTAAGTATCAGGTGGCTCTGAGAAGAGAAGAAGATTTCCTGAGTACTCAAAGAACAATGGGGAGAAAATTAAAATGACAGTTATTTTCCTAGGTGAAATGAGCAACCTAAATCAGCCCTTTGAAGAGTTCCCTTTTGAAGAGTGAACCCTATAAATTCTAATATTTGATTCATTTGCCATGATATTTGAAAAACGAAAACAAAAGTTAGATGATTAACCTTATAACAGCTCTTTAACCTTATAAAAAGCCTTTTTATTTATAAAAACTTGTATAGCATAATAAACCACGATTTTAAAAAAAAAGGGATTTTCTGAGTCCCACAGTGTGATAAATTTATCTAGTGATTTTCCAGTGAACATTAACATATCTTTATCTCACAATATGCATATGATGTGGGTTTTATTCTCTCATTTTGCTGTTGAGGATGCTTATGGCTACAAGGTGAGACAGATGTGCAGGGCTAGGACTTCTGGGCCCACACTCTAAGAGCCTGCGCCACCTCCCTTCTGGTGGCATACTGTAAGTTAAAATAAAATGAGCATGGGAAGCGGCTGTGGCTCAATCAGTAGGGCTCCCGTTTACCATATGGGAGGCCCCGGGTTCGGTTCCCAGGACCTCCTGGTGAAGGCAAGCTCGCCCGCACGGCGTGGTTAGCTGACCCAGCGAGCACAAGCAGCAAGGGGGGGATAAATGAATAAATAAATAAAATCTTTAAAAAAAATAATAAATAAATAAATAAATAAAATAAAATGAGCAGGGAAGGGGTGTAGCTCAGTGGTTGAGCCCTTGCTTCCCATATACGAGGTCCTGGGTTCATCCCCTGGTACCTCGTTAAGACAAAAAATGAGTAAAATTAACATATGGGGGAGCAAATGTAGCTCAAGCGGTTAAGTGCCTGTTTCCCACTTGGGAGGTCCTGGGTTCAATGCCTGGTGTCTCCTAAAAAAACAAACAAACAAAAAAGCAAACAAACGAAAGGGCCGACTCTGGGGAGCCAATGTGGCTCAGTGGTTGAGTGGCAAAATTAACATGTGGCTATATTACCTGGCCATTACATTAGCAGGATTAACATATACCACCATATTTATCTAGGTGAATCTAGCAAGCAGGCTGTCAAGCTCAAACAGAAACCTTTAGTTAAAAACCAGAGGAAATCAGGTGCCAAGCAGTAGTAACTTGCAAAACAGACTGATGTTGTTACAGCTATAACCAAGAGAACTCTCACAGTAATAAAAAAAAAACAAGACAGACTCTGCTCAAATGAAATACAGAACTCATTTTGTTCACAAACCACAAATATTTAAGTGTGTAACATGTTAGTCACTATTCTAGTGAGGCTAGTTTAGGAAAAGGCCTGGCAGAAAAACATGCCCGTGGACCATGTGGCCCTGGAACCCAGCCTGGAAACCCTCCGAGGGAAAGACCGCCACCCAGGAGGCTGCGGAATGAGCCCGATACCCTCCAGGGGCCTCATCACTGCACCCCTGGGGAGCTGACTGGTGGGGTAATCAATCAGAACAGCAAACAGCTGGGGCCCCTCCCCCGAACATTGGCAAGGGGAGGAATAATTAATAGCTTAAAAGGTGACCACACAAGATCTCTCTGCCTCGAGGAGCCTGCATCAAATCTCGGTGCATATTTCCGTCCTTTCCCATTTCTCAGCAAGCTCTGTTCTTTTCCCCCATTTCCCAATAAATTCTTTTTACTGGCTTAACTAAACTGCCATGTTCTTAAATTCTTTTATGGGACATAGCCAAGAACCTAGAGGAATCCTCTTCCCCAGCTTCATTAGATTTCCAGACATGCAGCCTTTTACAAATGCGCGTGGTTGAAAGGAAATGCATTAAATTGCTAATAGCTGCTACCTCTGTGTGATAGGATTTTATAGGTTTTTTTTCTTTTTTGTGCTTATTATATACAGTTTCTACAGTGAGCATAGATTACTTTTATAGTGAGAAAAACATTTTATAAATGTAGCTAGACTCTATTGGCCAACTTATTTTGACATTTTGTGCTTGCCTGATATATCCTACAATTACCCACAGTGACTCATTTGAGAGCTTAATATATCAGTAATCAAGATTTCCATTTGATTTAAGTTTCAGCCCACTTTGGGGATAAACAAAAACTATTTAAAGAGCCAGAGTACATCCTTAACCAATTCAAAGAAAGGGGTAGGGGAGCACCTGCTTCCCACATGGGAGGTCCCAGGCTTAGTTCCTGGTGCCTCCTAAAAACAGAAAAACAAACAACAAGAAAACAAATGAAAAAACCAACTCAGGAGAGCCAATGTGGCTCAGTGGTTGAGCACCAGCTTCCCACATATGAGGTCCTTGGTTTAATCCCTGGCCTCAGTACCTCAAAAAACAAAACAAAACAAAACAACAACAACAAAAAAAAACGTAGAAGGAAAAGAAGGAAAAGGGGAAACAAAATCATTGAAGTAGAGACCAAGTGTTAAGAGCTTTTTCATTTGCCAGTAAAATGGATCTGGCCAGAAACCAGCTTCACCCCAAGTTACAATGTAAGGAGTGGGCGATGGCTGTGGACACCAAGCCTTGGAGTAGTGGAGCAAAAATGGTCCAGTTCCTCAAAGCAATCCTCACGTATACAAAAGGTGCAGGGAAATTCTGACCGGAAGCAAAACAACTTCATACTTAAACTTCCTTCATTTCAATTCTTTAAAATATTTTCCACCAAGTTACTTTGGCCAAAGAATCCTTACCATAGCACAAAAGAACGAGCGCTCAGTCAAGAGATTGAAGTAAAGTAGATATGGAAAGAAAACTTTAAAAGTTCAAAGAATTCATTTCCCGAATCCAAACATCACCAAAGAAAAGAAACTGACCCTATTCACAAGCATCTTCGAAAGACATTGTTGGCAAATAACCTCTCTTCAGCTTGTGAGAGAGGAAATCCCCTTTTATGTGTAAGCTACATTCCTTCTGGTATCTCAAAGTCCTTCATGCTGTTCACTGTTCACTAGGAAAGGTTTCTGTATTTTAGAATATCAAGTGTTTATATTGTTTCAGCCTCTATAAAAGCCTATTTTGCTAAGAAAGTGTGTGTTTGTGTGGGTGTGTGCACACGTGACTTAGAGTGAGATTTACTTAGTACTGGGAATGCAGAAAATGTGAAAAGCTTAAGTTTCCCTTTTGCTGGTGGAAAAATCAAAGCTCATGGTCAAGTTAAGATTGGTATGTAAGCAATACCCCCAGGGTAGCAAAGATTGTGTTCAAATCGTAAGTGCCTCTTAGCTCACAAATGCCAAGGCCACAGGCAGACATGTCATGAGCTCTCTGGATATTTATTCAAGCATGCCTGCATGGGCTCATCTAGAGCTTTTGGTATTTGTTGGCAATTTTCTATGTTAAGAAACTATTTTTTAATCAGATGAACTTCATTGTGGCCAAAGGCCAAATAACTAATTGAAATAAACAGCAGCCCTGAATGAATGAATAACCACAAACAGACTAGAGATGGAGGTTATGAGGGTATCTCAGGTCGGCAGCTCCCTAAATACAAGAGCTGCCTATAGAATAAGAGCAGCCATGTCAGAGGCACCACAAATCACCTGGTTTTACTGCCCCAGAAATAAAAGGTTTCTATGGTTTAGCAGTTGTTGGTTTGTTGGGTACAGAGAACATCGTCTTTCTCCATATGAAATGCAATACAAGCAAAGTTATTAAGACTGAGGTCAGATAAGACTGAGGTCAGACAGACTCAAGACATGAGTCAGATTCTTCCACTTACTAGTCAACTAGGAAACTTCTCCAAGTTAGGGGGACAAGTTAACTTCTCCAAGGTTCATTTTCTCATCTGTAGTTGGTAAGTATAATCGTATCTTCCTCACTGGGTTACTGTGAGGATTGAAGAAGACAATGTCTACACAGTACACAAATGCTGGCTGTTCTTGTTTTGCCTTGCTTGCATAATCTGCTATAAGAGTCAGGGCCATCGAAGGCATTCTCAGCTCCATTGTGGCCAGATTCCCAGATGCAGCTTGTGTGCTCACCCCACCCCCCACCCCCATGACAAACATTACAAAGTAGCTTGGTTTAAGGGAAAAAAGCAGGAATTGTCAACCTGAGTTCACATATGGGCTCCACCAATGACTAACGGCCAAATGAGAGTAAGTAAATTTCTTAACCTCTCAGACACTCAATTCTTCCCCTAAAAATTGGATACAATTGTTCAAACTTAAAGGATTATTGTTGAAGATTAAGTGGAATGAGATTTGTGGAAGTGTCAAGTACATGACACAAAGTACATCTTCCTGGCACTGGGTTTTGGGATGAGCCTGTTCTGAACTCTCCCTACCCGGACCATGTGCTTTTTGGGTGGTCCTAATATAATCCCAAAGGGGAAAGCATATGGAGAGGGTAGTAATTCTATTTCCACAAACACAGCATATATGCTTATTATGCAGCAAATAAGCAGGCTTGAGAGCCTAGGAATAAAGAGGCAGCATGGGCGGGTAGATCGCTTGGACATGTGACAAGATACAGGGGTCGGCTGAGAAGGGAATGGTGAAGGTGATACTTTGGTCATTAAATTATCAGATCAACGTTGATAGGCAATCCTTTTCTCTAGGCTTCAGTTTCTTCCTCTGAAAAAGAAGGAAATTTTTTGGGTTCCCTGGCTGCTAAAGCAAATACCATGCAATGGGGTGGCTTAACAATAATAATTTGTTGGCTCAAGGTTCCAGAGGCTAGAAGGCTTTCTTCCTCCAGGGTTAGTATCTTCTGGCTGGCCAGCAGTCATCAGGGTTCCTGCTTGTCCGGCATATGGCAATGCACAGGACGAAGTCTTCACCTTTCTCCTCCAGGCTCCTCTGGCTTCCAGCTGGCTGCTCCTCAAGGCTTCCCGCTCCTTCTGACTTTCACACTGTTAGGAAAGGACTCCAGCAATCTGGATGGAAGCCCAGCCTGATTCAGTGTGGCCCACTTTAACTGAATTAACATCTTAAAGAGATCTTATTGACAATCTGGCACCCCCTGCCAGAATGGGGACCAAGACCAAGGTTCTAATTCAGTAGGTCTGGCGTGGAGTCCAAGAATTGCATTTCTAACAAACAGCCACGTCCACCCATGTGGGCAGGGAGACCACACTTGGAAAACCACTGATCTAGTAGGAAGATAGCCCCTTGCGTGTCACATTAAGCCTAGACTTGGCTCACGGCTCTCAGCAGGAGTTTCTCCTCCTTTGCAGAGACATCGTGAAGGTTAAAAGGGCCAATGCAGCATTATTTTGTTTAATGAAATCGGACTTTGCCTAGAGCAAGAGAGGTGCTTCCAAGTCTTGTTCTTTTTATTAATCAGAGTAAGATAATGGCTGTAAAAACAGAAGAAGAAAGTTCTCCTTACAATTCAAGATTCAGTCTTTCATTAATTTTTTCCAACAAATCATGATCAAGCTCACCTCTTTCAGGGCTCTGCTTTCATGTCACTTTCCTATTGAGGCCCCCCCTTACCAGCTATGTTTAAATCTAGACCCCTGCCATCCAAACTCCCTCCCTTCCCCCCATTTTTTTTTATTGTTTCCATAGCATTTACCACTATTTAACATAGTATATACTTCTCTTGTTGGTCTGCTTTCTGAATCCCCCCACTAAAATTTCTGTTCCATATGGGTAGGGATTCATGTTTATGTTATTCACTGTGGCAATCTTGGCACCTAGAATGGTGTCTGAAATGTAGTTGATATGGGCAATATGAATGAATGAATGAGCCCCTAGCGTGTGCCAGGCACTGCCCTAGGCACTGAGGATAGATCAAAGCTGAACAAGACAGACAAGAGCTGTTTCTTGTTGGAGCTTAAATTCTAGAGGGAACGATAGACAATAAAAAGCAAACAAATGATAAATAAGATATTTATCACAGTGCTGTTTCTTAGAGTGTGTAGCAGTTTGGCATTATTTGTGAATTCCAAAAATAGATATTGGGTTATATTTGTGAACTGGTCTTTTCCTCTGGGCATATTAGATTATATTGGATTCAGAAGTTTCACTTTTACTTGACTAAATAATGATTAAGGCTTTGATTGGGCCACGTCAGTAGGACGTTGAGTCCCTGCCCCCTTGGTGGGTGGGGACTCACAAGAAAACCACCGGGCAGAGAAGAGAGTGGGAGTTTTGAGCTGGAGCCCAGGAAGTAAGCACACAGAGGAGCAGAGCAGCTGAGCCCAGAGAGAAGCAAGCCCCGGGAAGAGAGGAACCCAGGAAGCCTGAACTCTTGGCGGACGTCAGCAGCCATCTTGCTCCAACACATGGCAACAGACATTGGTGAGGGAAGTAACTTATGCTTTATGGCCTAGTAACTGTAAGCTTCTACCCCAAATAAACACCCTTTATAAAGACCAATCAACTTCTGGTATTTTGCATCAGCACCCCTTTGGCTGACTAATATAGAGTGATTTCATATGAAGGAAATAAACAGGGTGATGAAGGTATTAAAAGTGGCAGGAGGGGTGGACTGGTGGTCACTAGGGCTGTTTATTGGGAATATTTTCAAATCTCCACCTGCTGGGCACATTGTAGGATTGTACTTTCTTGGCTCCTTATGGTAGGGTAGGGCTATGAAAATCATTCTTGCTGATGATTTGTGAATGGAAGTGAGATGTAATTCAGCATTGTGAGACCCTCCAGGGCTCTCTTTCTTTCGGCCTTGTCAACTGGCAACCAGCATCTTTTGAAAGAGCAGCTGCTCTGTTACACTGGGTCTCAGAGTTAGGAAATATGGGGCAGGGCCTGTAGCTGACTTCCATGTTCATTAGCCTGAGTAAGAAAAAAATCTCTGTGGATATAAGCTGCTAAGATTTGAGAATGTTTGTTACCACAGCATAACCTCCTATATTCTAACTGTTAGAGGTGCTTAGGAAAAGTATCTCTGATAAATTAATATTTGAGATGAATGTGAATTGTGAAAAGGAGCAAGTTGTGTGAAAAAGATCTAGGAAATAGCATTCCAGGAAGAGGGAGCCAGTGCTAAGTCACTGGGGTGGGAGACAGGCTGGTGTGTTCTAGGAACCGACAAGTAACCAAGGGATGCAGCATAGTGAGTGAGAGGGAGAATGCTACAAGGTAAGTCAGAGATGCAAACAGGAACCAGATCAGTGAGATCATATAAGCTAGAGTAAAAAGGTTGGATTTTATCTGCTGCACAAGGAGAAGCAATTTTTAGAAGGGCAGTGGCATGATCTGAATTATGCTTTAATGGATCACTCTGCCTACAGAAGAGACCAGATAAGAGGCTCGTGAGGATGAGCGATGGTGGTGGCTTGGATTAGACTGGAGAGAAGTGGTCACATTAGCTTCAAGATATATTTTGGAGACAGAATCCACAGGACATTCTGGTGGATTTGATGTAGGGGAAAGGGTCAAGCTTGGCTGTGGGGTATGTAGCTTTTTTTTTTTTAAAAAAAAAAAACCAATTTATTGAAGTATAGCATTCATACATGAACATACATAAACTATAAGTGTTCAGTAAATATCGTGAACTTACAAAACAAACATGCATAACATCATACAGGGCTCCCACACATCATTCCCCCCCCACACACAAACACCCTACCTTGTTGCGAAATATTTGTTAACAAATCATGAAAGAGCATTGTCAAAGTATTACTGCCAACTATAGTTCGTATCTTCCTCCCCTATACATTTTTTTAAGGATTTATTTACTTTTATCCATTCCCCGTCCCCCCCATTTTTGCTGTTTCTGTGTCCATTTACTGGGCAACTCTGTGTCCATTTCCTGCCCTCTCTTCTCATCCTTTTCCTCCTGTCTTCACTGGGATTCGATCCTTGGAACCTCCAATGTGGGAGAGAGGCATCCTACCACCTGTGCCACCTTAGTTCCTGGTTTTTCAGTGCGTCTCATCTTGGCTTTCCCTTGTGTCACTCTCCTGTTACGTCATCATCTTGCTATGTGGCTCACAGGGCCTGGTGGCCCACGCGCCTTCTATATTTTTCTTTTTTCTTTTTAAATTTTTACCGGGAGGTCCTGGGGATCCAACCCAGGTCTCTCCATATGGGACACAGACGCCCAACAGCCTGAGCCACATCCTTCCCCCCTGCTCTATCTCTTTAGGTTGACCAAAGATACCCAGAGTTACTCTTTTCCCCTACAGGATGGTCTTATAATCAATCAGGCTTAGTTTATCACCAGCATTCCAAAAACCAGACCTAGGGAGAAAAACTAGGTCTGGGGACACACGCATGGTTTCTAATATAGCAGATGTTTAGCCTACCCTGATTATCACAAAATCAGGACAGTGAGAATATTCGCAAGGATATGTAGCTTTGATAGTCATTTCCTGGCAGGGGAGGTTGGGGGTGGAGCAGGCTCCTGTGGACCTCTGCACAGTGTGGCCCTGGACAGGTGGCCTTTCCCAGAGGCAGGGTGGAGCCAAGGACTGAGCACAGTTTCTACCATGACCCTGAAGAGGCACCAATTCTGATCCCCCAGGTTGCCTTGGGTGGCTGAGCAATGCCTCTCCCTATAGAGCAATTGATATTTTTTCTGCCATTCAAGGCTTTCACTTTTCTTAATGGCCCAACTTTCTCAATCAATGAAAAAATTTCATTCTTTTAATTAGTTTTCTCGACTTTACTCTACTATATTGTTATACTATCTTATATTACATTATACATTTCTCTTTCTCTCTCCCTGTTTATTGAATATAACTATTCTAACTGCTTCATAAAAAATATTTTTAAAACCTGAAAGGCAACCAGTGAATTCTTTCACTCATATCTGTGATCAGATAAGATAATCAGGTAAACCACTAACCGTGCCTGCCCCATGGCAAATACTCAGTAAATACTCAACAAATGTTATTTATTGCTATTTTCGCTATTACATAATATTCTGAATTGTTCTTTGCAACATTAAAATCTTTTGATTTTTTTCTATTACTCCTATCTCTTTGTAATCTCATTTTTAAACTTCTGAAGATAAGAAGACCATTAAGATTTGAATCACAATGAAAGTAAGTAAGTGTCTGCATCATCTTTTTTTCTGCAATGGTTTATTGATTTAAGTGGATTTAACCACCACACGGTTGCCATCTGAGTGAGCCTGAAAACATGAACGTTTTTAAGGAAAATTGCACTCTCTCCCTTGGCTGCACACAGTACTTTCGATGCCAATATTTCTTTTAATGATCCTCCTATGACTAGCCTCTTAATGTATAATAAGAGTATGTGGTCGACATTCTTGGATACCTATAGAGTTTTTCTCTCCTTCTCACCCAAGCATCACCGTGTACACAGGCACACACAAACACACAGCTGAATTCTTCCTTGCTATTACAGTCATGATTTTGTTCACAGGTCAGGCGATGTACTTTAGGTGAAACTGAACCCCTTCCTGGCCATAGAGGGTAAATCTCGTTTAGTCTAATGCAGTCATCAGAATTCTATTCCCCTTGCCAATGACTGGTTCAAGGATGGGCATGTGACACAATTCTGGCCCATGAGGGCTGCCTGGAGGATTTCCTTAATTCTTTTTTTTTTTTTTAATATATTTTTAATTTATTTTTAAAAAGATACTTAGATTACGTAAAATACTACATAAAAAAATATAAGTGATTCCCATATGCCCCACACCCCACACCTCCTACTTTTCCGCACACTAACAACTTCTTTCATTAGTGCCGTACATTCATTGCAATTGATGAACACATTTTAGAACATTGCCACTAAATATGGATTATAGTTTACATTGTAGTTTACACTCTCTCCCACTTAATTCTGTAGGTTATGGCAGGATATGTAATGGCCTGTGTATGTAATTGCAATGTCATTCAGGACAATTCCAAATCCTGAAAATGCCCCCATATTATACGTCTTTTTCTCTCTCCCTTACTTCAGCACCTCCAATGACCACTGTTTCCACATCCATGATATAAGTTCTTCCATTGCTAGAATCATAATAAGTCTCTAGTATAATACCAGTAAGTCCACATTAGTTCATATTTTATTCCCCAATCCTGAGGATCCTGGGATGGTGATGCCCACTCCACCTCTAATTGAGAGGGGGCTTCAGTCCCATATGGCTGATGGATGAGACTCTCTTGCTTGCAGTTGTAGACTCTCTTGGTTCCTTGGTGTGGTGGTTGTCCATCCTCACCTCCTTGTTAGTTGTCTTGGGTGAGTCCAATGAACTGGAGAGTAGGTATTGCAACTCTGCTGAGGCTCAGAGCCCTGCTGGCATACAGACAGCCCAGAGATTCAAGTCTCTTGGACGTACACCTACCAACTCCAGCCCAAGTAGAGATGTAAACAAAAGGGACAGAAGAGGCATGTGTAGAGTTGAGTCAAACCCTGTCACACTCGGAAGCACAAACTCCAAAGTAGGGCCCACTGGCAAAGCACCAAACTCCATAGCTATCTGCCATGACTGTAGGACCTGGGTGTCTGCAGAGCCCTCAGGAGCCCTATTATTTGAGGTAGTATCTACTTTGGCAGTCTATGATATCCTGCTGAGATGTGCATAAGTTTTACCTCTCTGATGACCTCCTGACTCACTTTGAAGTCTCTTAGCCATATACACTCATTTGTCTTTAACTTCCCCCCCTTTTATTCAGGTCTTTTTCCAGTTGCAACACCAGCTGGTTCTTGGTAGTAATCCCTTGGTGCCAGGGAGGCTCATCCCTAGGAGTCATGTCCCATCATGAGGGGTTTCCTTAATTCTTGAACAGGGGCACAAGAAGGGGATGCTCTGCTTCTCTGTCCCTGGATGTCATCTTCTGGCCATCATTTTGTAACCAGGAATGGAGTCAACCCACAAGGACAAGCCAAAGCCCTGAGGAGAAGAACAGAATGAAAAGATAAAAAGAAATGTGTCCTTGAATTAACCAGCCCTGAAAACATGCTAAGTCAGGAGTTCTTGTTATGTAATAACTGTTTTCGTCATAATTGTATAAGCCACTTCTAGTTGGGATCCATCACTTATATCTGAGAGCGTACTAGGTGACAAGTGTCTGCACCATTTTAACTTCTCTTTGGGGAGTAATCATTCAACCACCAAGCATTTCCTGAGCACACATTTTGTTCCAGGCACTTTGGTATCACTAGAGATACAGCAACCACTAAGACACAGCCCCTGACTGACGTTACCAACATTCTTTTGGGTGAAACAGACCTTAGATATCAAATTACAATTTAAAATAATTATTTAACAAAAATAAAGGTAAAAGCTAAAAGGTGACATAGTGTGTGGTAGTTGGAGACCATATGTACCCCCAGAATATCATTCTCTTGGAATAGTGGGTATGAACCTATTGTAGGCTGGACAGTTTGATTAAATTACTTTAGTAAGGAGTGACCTGGGGTGGATCTTAATCCTCCTACTGGGGTCCTTTATAAATGGATGAATACTGAGAGCGGGGGCTGCAGAGACAGAGAAACCCTCAGAGGCTGAGAGAGAAAACCCTGGAAACCAGAAGCTGAAATCAACAGGAACAGGAGCAGAGACAAAGCTATGAAGCAGGCAGCTGTGGGCAGCAGAGCCCGGAGGAGAAGGCAGAGATGGGCAGATACCACCATGTGCTTTGCTATGCTACAGAGCATCACCTGAGGACACCTTGATTTGGACATTTTCATGGCCCCAGAATGTAAGCTTTTAAATTAATAAATCCTCATTATGATACAGGACTGACTTTTGAATTGAGAGAACTGGAATTGAGTCTCTGTTCCATCTTTACGGTATTTGCCAAATTGAGCCTCAGATATCTCTATAGAGTGGGACTAATAACACCCACCTCTCCATATTTTCCATAATGGTTGCTGGAGAAAGGCTTCAACGGATTATTCATATGTTTTCAAATCAGATCTAAAATCAAGTTGTGCTTCATGTGTGAATTTCAAGGTTCTTGCAGTCCAGTTTGAATCACCAATGACAACAATGATAACAGTTAATCTTTAATGAGGGTTTACCCTGTGCCTGGCAATGTGCAAAGTGCTTCTTTTCTCCTTTTTTCCCCCCTTCCTTTCCCTTCCCTTCTCCTTCTTTTTTATTTTTAACCTTTGGATCCATTTTCGTGTGCAGGTCTGGCAGAATCTGGGGGGAGTCTTGGCCTCTGGGGCTTGGCATCTTTGGAAGAATTCATTTGCAAGATTGTAACAGCCGATGATCACAGACATTTTCGAAGCTTTGGCTGCCAAAATAAGACACTCTAAACAAATGGTTGAAGACTTTAAACAGAGTAGACTCTTCATTGCAGTTTTGGAGTGATTGGGCTAAACAAGACTGTTTCATCTGGAGGGAGATTTTTTTCCCTGCAAGGCAGAAAGTTGCCTGCAATGAAGTTAAGCTGAAATACAGTTTTGTGGGTGCTGGCAAGTTAGCAGTTATACACTATAGCTACTTTGAAGCTCGGGGTCTTTAAATATAAACTAAACAAATGGAGTTTCCAAACTTAAGAGCTTAACTTCCAGAAGCCACTGCAACAGATGTACCCATCAGGAGAGGGTATCTCCCTGTTGCCCAGGAGAAAATCCTCAGGACTTTCATATCAAAATAAACTTCCTCTCTCCTTATGCTTTAGGGAATCAAGTTCCTAGCCTCTCACAGCTGTGAAGGACTTCATATGTTGCCTAGCTGAGTGGATCCCAATCTTTGAGAATTCACAAAATAGAGAAAGGCTTTGTCAGTTGTGTGTTTAGGGAGGTGGTTTTACATTGAAATCTTCAGCTTTTAAATTGCATCAAGAAAGACCATTTTGAAAATGAAGAAAAAAAAAACAACAACAACAGAAACTAACACCCTATCGTCGCCATTATTTCATAAAGGACAGAATATTCTAACACTAAAAAAGTAGAAAACAATACACTTCATCTAAGAATGTTTTTGCCATGAATCTAATAAAGCGTCTAGACTCAGCTTGCAGATAACAGGAAATGCAGGGGATCAGGGAACCATTTAAATAGCACCACACGGGAAAGAGCATATAAAACCAGCAAGCGGAGGGCCTTGATGCTTCAAAATGTCAATCCAGCAGACCTTTGTTGAGAACGAGTACCTTCAAATCAACAGAGGTTTCTTGTGATGGGGCCCCCAAATGGCAAGCCCTTTCCCTGACCTGCAGGCTCTTTAGGGGAAAGGCTCACTTTCCTTTGAACTTGATCAACCAAAAGTTAATTTAATTTGAATTCTAACAGGCCTGCTAAACTTCTCAAACCCATTTAAATCCCTGTGCATTAAAAGAAACCACCAGTAATCTGGCACTCCTCTGCCATATAGCCCCTTGCCCCTCCCTCCCAAGCCTACTCATTCCTTTGATTTGAATAGGAAATTCATTTACAAAGACCATTGGTGGTGGGGAAGGAGATGAATGGAGCCAAATGGAGGGGGCTGGAACAGGGGTGCAGGGGGAGAAGTGGAAGCATGGGGCAATTGCTAAAGGAGGACGGAGAGCTTAGACATTTGCAAAGTTGTGCACTAATTATTTCATCTCACCCTCTGTTGGCACTGTGGGTCCCAGTCTCCCAAGTGGAAGAATCCGCCTTTCTTTCCCTGCTACCATCACCATGGCCCCTACATCCCCTCTAGCACCCACATTAGGTCACAGTTAGTTCTGAGAGTAGCTTCAGTGGATCTCACTCCCTGGAATCCATTCCCTACCCAGTAGCTGGAGTGCTTCAAAAATGCAAACCTGATTGTGCCACTCCCCAGCTGAAAAGCTGGCTTTCATTGTTCTGAAGCTCAAGGTCTCAGAGGAGGATGTCCTGGTGCAGGTGTTAATAGTGCCCTCTTTCCCTCCCCAGAGTCTCAGTTTGGAACATAAAACGGTATGGTCATTTTAGCAGGTGAGTAAGCACAGGGGGAGCCCACACTTGGGAAAGTCCTAAATTCTGATGCTGGCTGCTTTCAGCTCCATCCTCTGCCTTTCTGCAAATGATGTTTCCCAGGTGCCCCAGTCCTCTGGCTTCCAGGTGGGTTCAGCCAATGGGAGTCCCCAACAGGTGATTGGAGGGCAGGAAGAGGAAGCCAGATTCCTCTTCTTCCTTCTGTACTGCTGCTCTGGAGGTTGCCTTTTGCTCATGGTCCAGTCCCTTGGGGACAGCCCTCTCCATGTTTCTAGCTCTCTGCCTTCTTTGATTGATACTTTCCCCCTCTGTCCCTCCAGCCCTAGTGGTGGAAGTGGCTTCCTGCTCTTGCCAATCTCTTACTTGCATCATCAATAGCTCTTTCATAACCCATTGTTAAAATAAAATATTAGACAAGATACCATTTACGGGAGTTCATTCAAGCAGTTTACTATCCATGAATTGGGCTGAATCCAAACCACACATGGAAAGGCACTCCACAAAGGCTGTGAGAAGAGGGAACTTACATGGACAATCACAGAAGCAAGTGGGGAAATGTTCTGATTGACCCATGTTAAGTTTCCATTTTACATAGGGTTCGTCTTGCAAAGTGGGAGCAGTTATACACTGATTAGTGTGGTGCACTTGTCCATTCTGATATGCGAACTCTGCTGGACCCAAACTGGTGTATCACCAGGTGTTCACCTGCAATTCTGTAGGGTGCATTCCATTGTTCCATTTTCTCAGAAAGCCCCTGCAGGTCAATTGTTTTTATCTTCTGGAAAATCCTTCCTCAGAAAGGGGTCCCTCCCAGCAATGCCCAATGCATGCAGACATTTTATTTTACTTAGCACCTTGCCATGAATTCTCTGTATTAAATTCCAAATGTCAAAATACTGGCTTCTGTTTTCCTGTTTGGACCCTGAAAGATATATTAATAACATGTGTCGACTCATTTCCTCTCACAAGAGTATTATGAGGTAGGCAGTGCAAGAAGCAAAGACATTAAAAAAAAAAAAAAAAAAAAGGAAAAAAAGAATGACTTTTCCCTGGTATGTAAAGGAAAGAGACTTCTTACCCTCTCCCCTTTGAACACTGACTTTAGAAAACTTGTAAATTCTTTCTCTGTCTCTTTGAAATGTATGTAAATCTTTCTTTTTTCCTCCAAGTTAAATAAGTTCTTGCAAATTTCACAATTTAAGAATGTTTCAAGGATTGGAGCCATTTCTTTGAAATGTAATGATCAAGGAAGATTGTGCACTTATCTTCCAGGTTCCTGGGAGGAGGTAAGCATAACTTCAGGTGGAGCTTAGCTCCAAATTCCAAACCTAGCTGCAGTCATAAAGATATCCTGAGAACAAGTATAAAAGCTTAGCTACATGAAAAGGGTGACCTTTCTGTCTTTATAATGTCTTTAACAGATTGCCTGTTGATACATCACATTCTGTTTTTTTTTTTTTTTTCTTTTCTTTTTTTTTTTTTCACATTCTGTTTTAATGCTTATTCAATAATAACATTGTTCGTTCTCAAAGGTAGACATGTTTTAGGTCAGGAAAAGACTTTTTAAAAAATTATATTTCCCTAACTGTACCACAATTAGTTTCATTTTCAGACAAGAAAACCAAAAGAAGTTAAGGGACTTGACCACTGTTTCGTGGTTTATAAGTATTATCAGCTGAGTTGAGTTCCAAGGATAAATTACAGGATCTTGAAAACCCTAACTCCTGAACGCCCCCCTTCTTTGTGTATCTCTTAGAACCCTCCTGTCATAGTTCTTTGTGTGTCTATTGATCTTATTCTAATTTACTCTGGGGGTGTCTCATTTTTCCTGGTTTCTCACAGAGACATTGATAAGGAAAAGTCACTGCAGCCCTACCCCTCTGCCTTTTTCTAACAAGAATCTCCCGCCTTAGAACTGGAACCTGCACTTCTGGCTCTGTAACCCTGCCTGCTTGATTTCATAACCTGCAGTTCTGCTTCTGTAACCATGCCTGCTTAGTTGCCTAAGGTAATGGAAAAATTCCACCCGCCAACTCGCTAGCCAATGAACGGGAGCCTGCAAACCCCAATAAAAACTCCAGAAAACTGGGGCTGGGGGCCCAGAATTTGGAAACCGAACTTTCCTCTGGGCCCACGTGTGTAATAAAGCCTGGTTCCTCCGCTCCCTCTGAGTGCCATTTTGGGTTTCTCATCACGACAGCCGCAACAACATAGCATAAATTCTTTTACTCCTTGTGTTTGAACGAATAAGTGAATACAAACACATCTTCCTAAATAACAGCATCTTGACAGGGAGAGTTTTTCCTAAGAATCCTGTTTGACCTTCCTCCTTGCTGGCTACCTTCCCAAGAAAAGTTTATCAAAAGAAGGGCAAATAGGTTTCTCAGATCTCATTAGTGTATTGAGTTTGGCATCAGAAAACCAGGTTTAATCCCCAAGGAATGGTGATTTGAGTTAAATCAGGTTTGCAGATTTGTTGGGGGGTGTTGGATCAGGGAAAGAAATGGCCATCGTCATGGTAATGATAATAAATTAAAGAAATGTGGCTTTAGGAATGTTACATTAAAACTTGGTCCCACTGCATATATTTCTTTTCAGTAAAGTCAAATTGCTTATAGCAAAAAGTGATCAATTGTACGTACATAATTGTAGGTATTACAGAAGTCATCAATCAAAGAGAAAAAGAAAAAACTATAGAAATGTTTAAATCATGAATCGGGCTGAAGCCTTTAAAACAGTGAGCACACAAGGCCATCTAGTGTGTAGCTGTGTAACCACACTTGGATTTATTTTTTCAACCTCCTCAAGTAATAATCAATGTGATCCAGTAGTCTTTTAAAAAAATAGACCACTCTTTAGGTTTTCTTAGGGGTACATTTTGAGGACCTCGGCTCATTCCCAAACCCAAGCTCCTCAAACCCACTATAAAAATCTTCGCATATAAGTTAAACAGGGTTTACCTAGTAAGAGCAAAGTCAAAGCCAAGTGCAAGCTGAAGTTACAGGAACAGAATTGATAGATAAACAGAGGAAGTCAGTAAGGAGAGAGGAGAAAATTTAGCCCATGAGCAGAGAGAGTGGAGCAAAAGATCATGAAACCCACAAGAAGGAAAAAAAAAAAAAAAAAAAAGAAAGAAAGAAAAGAAAACAAGAACCGGTCTGTCCTTGGGCTCCCTCAGGCCCTGCTAGCATTCTGGTTCAGCTCATGTGCACCTACCCATAGACTCTTGCTCGTGAATGAATCTCTGCTGCTTGCAATCAATGAGCCTGACTAAAACACAATCAGTTTTAGTGAAGCCCAAAGTCTATAAATCCTAAAATCTGGCATGCTATCCCTTACAAGTCTCCCCAATGCCCATATGTCTTATTAAAATGCAACAAATAAGATGCCAAAGGGGAGGAATATGATGAGGTCATGATAATCATTTGGGACAGGATTGGTGTCTGGACCACCCACCTCGACTTCCTGCTAGGCTAGGAATTTGAAAGGCACTCCGACAATGCTACAGAACTCTGTGGTCAGGACTTGTGGCTGAAGACAGTGGGGTCTAAGTACCAGTCTGTAATCTCCTGCCAGAAATAGGCTCCTCAATGCCTTAAATAAACCTCAGCGTTTGATTCACCAGTTAGTAACTTCCTGATTTACTATCAGTGTAGATCAATGGTTCTCAACTGGGGCCAATAAACTGGCAATGTCTGGGGACGTTCTTGGTTGTTTACAAATGAGAGAGGGGGATGCTATAGTCATTTAGGGGGAGGAAGCCAGGGATGCTGCTAAACATCCTATTGCACAGGACAGCCCCCTATTGGGTAAATTTATTTATTTATTTATTTATTTATTTATTTATTTATTTATTTATTTATTTTTAAGATTTTTAATTTATTTATTCATTTATCCCCCCCTTGCTGCTTGTGCTCTCTGGGTCAGCTAACCACGCCGTGCAGGTGGGCTTGCCTTCACCAGGAGGCCCCAGGAACCGAACCCGGGGCCTCCCATATGGTAAACGGGAGCCCTACTGATTGAGCCACAGCCGCTTCCCATGGGTAAATATATTTAAAAACAAAATCTTCTCCCAACCCAGAAAACCTTTCATCAAGGTAGAGAAAAACAAAGGAAAATCAAAGCCTAGAAAAACTGATTACTGAATAATCATTAAACCAGGCTGTGATGCATCATAGGCATTCCACTAAAGAGACTGTAAAGACAGACTTCTTACTCTTTTAGATAGCTAAGTGGACACAACTCATTATATTCATGTTTTCAAGAAGACATCTTTATGCCTGAAGGTAGGTTTTGCAGTTTGGAGTCTGGTGACAGCTGAAGTTAGGTCCAGCTCCTCTCTGGAAACTATTTGGGTTTCTTTCTTGATTATTATATTTCAATGAGATGGCTCTCAGGTCCTTGAGGAAACACTCCAGAGTTGTGAGACTGGTAAAAGGCTTATTTGGCACTTGACCTTACACCCCCACAACAAAGAAGTATCCCCTTCCCCCTCCACATATGTCAGTAGAGCCCAGGTTGAAAAATCCTAGTATAGATGGCAGGAGAGGCCTTGGAGGGAATATTAAAATGGTAGGAGCAACAGAAGTGTGACCCAGAGTTTCAGAATTCTATTCAAGCCACTGCTACCAGCTTGGAGAAAGCACCGTATTACACTTCACAGGCAACGGGTGTTAGCAGAGGCTCTAGCCAGGGAAAACCAAGATAAATCTAAGCAGTCCATGAGAAGCTGAGCTCATGTCACAGATAATGATGAGACAGACTGAGGCTAATCATTTCAACTCCATTCATCTCTCTTCCCCCCACCAGGGTCTTTGTGACCTAATTTCCTATTCAAATCAAAGGACTGAGGAGGCTTGGGTGAGACAGGAAAGGAGCTAAACTGGGGTGAGGAGATAAATGGAAGATTAATGGTAGTTTATTTTAACGTACATGGATTTGGAAAAAGCCATGTTTTGCTAAGTTTGAGATGGTATAGTAGGCCTGTTAAAATTAAAATGTGCTTTCATTAACTTAGCTTTTGGTTGGTGAAGTTGACAGGAAAGTGAGTCTCTCCTAAAGAGCTTGCAGAGGAGGACTCCTAAATCAATATCAATTCAGGTCTTGAAAAGGACAAAAAGCAGCACTGCTCTTCCCTTCCCGCCCCCCACCTTAGAATATAAAAGCTTTTTCTGGTGGAGGCTTGCATTCTTCTGAGCCCCAAGTCAGAGAAACCATGGTTGGTAGATTTCCCTGTAATATAGGACTGGGAAGCCAGGCTCAAAATGGGGAATATTCTGGAAAACTCCTAAGGCAAGGCCAAGTCGAAGATGGGCTTCAGATTTTTTTTTTTTTTTAAAGATTTTATTTATTTATTCATTTATCCCCCGCTTGCTGCTTGTGCTCACTGGGTCAGCTAACCACGCCCATGCGGGTGGGCTTGCCTTCACCAGGAGGCCCCAGGAACCGAACCCAGGGCCTCCCATATGGTAAACAGGAGCCCCACTGATTGAGCCACAGCCGCTTCCCTGGGCTTCAGATTTTTGACACAGGGCATGTCAACACTCCCAGAGAACCCCACAGATTCTGCTTTGTAAACTTGGAATTTTGTTTTAAATAGGTTGATTCATAAAGGTCCATTCACTTACTCATTTCATTCATTCAATAAACTTGTAAGTTCAGACATTTTACTGAATGCCAGGGATAGAAAGCAGCATAAGATGTGCTGCTCTGTTGGTTTAGTCAGGAGCATTCAGATAAATGAATAATTATAATACAGTAAAAAATCCTGGTTCTGTGCATCCTGGGGTAGTTACCGAAACTTTCTGTGTTGTGCTCACCTAACAGAGGTGTTGAGTACATGAAAGAGACAGCCTATGAATTCCTGCTGCAGATGCAAAATTAAGCACTCAATCAATGTTAGCTATTATTATTGATAGAATCATGCTGGGCAGGAGAAAAACAAAAACGAAAACAAAAAACTTTTTTTGTCAGGCTGGGTAATGAGGTAAACAGGAATTTGCATTTTTAACGTTCTCCTGGTGATTTCTATGGATAACAAAGTTTAGAATCAAAGAGGGTGGAGCCCAGGAAACCAGCATTGTTTTCCTTCTTTTCTGCTTCACTTTCTAGCCCCGTTGGGGCCCGGACTACATTTCCCAGGATGCCCAATTGCTGGGGCTCCCGCAGGATTGGCCAGAACAACGCGGAAGTGATTACGGGTCGCCCAGCAACGGGTGGAGTTCTGGCCGGCCACTGGATGCGCACGTCCCTTCCCGGCGGCGGGGTGATTGACGACGCTCTGCTCCATCTCCAGAGCGCCAAAGCGTCTTCCATGTTTTCTTTCCTACCAAACGACAGGGCGAGCTCCTCGGTGCTTTCACCAATCCACCCTTCAGGCCCCGCCCCCTTTTCGCTGGTAGTTGCGAAACAGCGGGGACTGGATTGCGGCTCTGGGCGGCGCGGTGCGCAGGCGCGAGCGGTCGGGGCCGACGCGCGTGGCGCTGGGTTGAAGCCGGAGAGTTCCTGGCCGAGCAGAGCCGGCTGCGGCGGCTTCTCTGCTTGCCATGGCCGCTCTGCGCTACGCGGGCCTGGACGACACGGACAGCGAGGACGAGCTGCCGCCGGGCTGGGAGGAGAGGACCACCAAGGATGGCTGGGTTTATTATGCCAAGTAAGGGGGCCGCGGGGAGCCACCGGGCCAGGGCCCGCGCCTGGGACCCTGCCGGCCTCAAGTGCCCCGACCCCGACCCTCCGCTGCCTTCGAACGCCCCCTGCGTGGGCCTCGCGCACCGTTTTGGCGAGGGCTGTGCGAAGTGGAAGTGATGGCCAAGGAGCTTTGGACGCGGGGCTCCGACGGTCCCCAGGAGGGTCTGCAGCCCTGGGCCGGGCGAGGGTCCCTTGGCAGCGTCCAGGCGCGCCCTCTGCTGTTCAAGGGCGGCACTGCACCTGGCGGTGCTGGGCAAACCGACCTTAGCAAAAATAATGCAGAAAATAAAACAACATGTGGGGCCCATGTGCCTTCTCGGCAGCCTGGGGTGGGCGGTGGGGGGGTGTTCCTGGGAATATGTATTTCATAGATAATTTCACTTGTCATTTTCCGGAAAAATTTTGGAAACAGTAGCAGAGCCTTCAGTGTCGGGCCCCATCGCTTACTCTGTGACCTTGGGTGAGTGAAAGGACGCCCAGGCTGTTTCCTCCTCTGTACAATGGGTTGATAGGAGGATTAGCTCAGACACTGTGTCCAAGGCAGTTAGCAGAGGTTCTCATAAGTACGCAGGGAAAGCCAGTAATAAAAACAAAGGCGCTACAACTGTTAGCCTTTCCTGCCGTTTCCGCAGCTGCCACATATTAAAATTCTCTTTCCTCACGGAACCTGCCACAGCAGACTCCCAACTTGGGGAACGTGGACTTTTTATTTATTTATTTATTTACTTATTTATTACTTTGAGAAGTTGTGAGTTAACAAAACAATCATGCGGGAACCTGTATTTTTTAAGCTTTCCAGATGAAGTGGATTATCAGCTGGCTTTGAGAAAGTGGATAAGTGATTTCTCAACTCTTAGAAAGCTTTTGTGATCACGCCTTTTCCTGGGGTTCACTCCCAGAGACTCTGATTTAATTGGTTTGGGGTGGGGACCCCCACCATGTTGTAAAATCATCTTAGGTGATTCTGATTTACCCAAGGTTGTGAACCGCTGCTGTCTTTGGTGGCCTGCCAGAAGAAAAGACAGAAAAAAAAAAAAACACCTTTGTGGCTTCATTCAAAACTCTCTGGATCTTATGTGGCAGGCCCTTTGCTGGGCACTGGTTATACCAAGATCAGTGAGACCCAGTTGTCATCCTTATGTGCCCAATCATATAGGGCAGAGTTACGCATAGTAAAGTAGTCCCAGCCGAGCAGCTTACCTAGCATGAGGTGGGAAGGGAGAGTTGGCCCCTGAGCCATGCCTTCCAGCACAAGTAGAAGTAGGTGAGTCCACGAGGCAGGAGGGCATCCAGGTAGAGGGAGCTGAGATGAGAAGCCCCCCCGCCAGGGCCTGGGCTGTCCAGGGACCTGTGGGCCTTGTGGTGCTGGAATGTGAGGGGCACAGGCAGGTTGGAAGGAACCAGCTTGAGGAGACCTTCCTGTGCCTTGCCAAGGAGTCAGGGCTCTGGCCTCAGGGTCCAGGGGTCTCATGAAGGCTTGGAGCCAGGGAGTGACGTCAGCTGTGTGCCTTTCGAAGGAGGATTTCTGGCTCTGGAGAAATGAAGGGAACATTTTTGTAGCAGGGAGTCATTAGGCTGCTGTTCTGCTTTGAGATCTTTGCACGAAGCCTTCCTTTCTATTCTCCAGAGCTGAGTTTAAATGTCACTGCCCGGGAGACCTTCCCTGCCTGTGCCCCGCCCCCTCTACCTCCATCCCATCACCTTGATCTGCTTCCTGGTACTTAGCATAACCTTTAGTTATCTTAATACACTTCCTTGCTTACTTTGCCTCCGTCCTGCAGATTTAAACTTGAGGAGGGCAGGTACCTTTTCTTGCTCACCTCTCTATCCCAGTGCTTAGCACCTGGGAGACGTAAGATAAATACTCATGTACTGAGAATTAATTCTTTCAGTGCAGGTTGCTGTGGGCCTGTTTGGGCAGGTGGCATCCTATGCCCGTGAACACAAGGATGCACACGGACTCACTTCCTGACTTTTTGTGCCCTCCTCTGCCTCCTGCTTGTTGCAGGGCCTGACCTCATTCTGGGCAGAACCCCTGAGGCTCCCAGCATCCCTTCAAGTTTGCCTTGGAGCCCTGCGTTAGGGTGAAGGTGAGGGTGAGGGCTCCTTGCTGGCCTCTCATGCTGCCCGTTCCCCATGTGCTCGTTACATTATGTTGGACTGGCCTTCCTGCTGCTTCCTTCCTAAGACGGCTGAGAGCTTCTGGGGGTCCCATGGCCAGGGAACGCAGTGATGCATGTGTGGTCACCGAAGGGCGTTGCCTGCTGCCCCGACCAGTTTCTTAGGTCTCAGGCTGGCCCCTCTGTGTACACTGACAGGGCCTGGCTGGCTCCTAGCAGGAGAGCGTCTCTCTAGACCCTCTAGCTGTGGGACCCTCTGTTCTCTGACTTGGGCCTGAAGGATACCTTGACCCATCCTAACCCTGGATTCTCCTGACCTGAGCGTCTCTGGCCCTTCTGTTCCCTCCTCACTTTGAAGGGTCCCTTGTCTTTCTCTTGGGAAACTGCTGGGGGAGGGGGTTATTGGGAAGACTGCCCTTTGAGCCCTTCTTTTTCCAACATGTCTTCCTCTCAGAGCAGCAGGGCCAAGCCCCAGGCCAGTGTAGTGGACAGAGCCTTAGCTCCCATCGAGACTCCTGGGGTTTTATGGAAACTTCCTTTTACAGGCTTACCCCTCTCCCTTTGTGTGGGTTCTGGGGCTGGTGGGCCTCAAAGGGGCACTTACGTCATGCGGTGCCAAAGCCTTCTGTTTTCAGTCTCTGGGCCTTACAGACTCAGGAGGCTCCATGGGACCTTCCCACCCCCTGGGGGCAGAGCCGCCTCCACAGAGAGCTAGCAGGTCCTCTCTGCCCTTCCTGGCAGTGGTCCCGAGCAGCCCCTGCGGAGATGGGGACGGAGGGTTGAGGTCTCAGTGCTGGGGGCTGGGGCTGCACTCACCGGGTCCTGTCCCCTTTCCTTCTGAAGCCCAGGCCTCTTGGTAGCCAGACAGGTGGCTGGTCGCACCCCGTGGCCCCTGGGGCCCCCTTGGCAGGGCCACTCTCCTGACGGCGGCCTCTAGCTCTGCGGGAACCTAAAGAGACTGTGGTTTTTCTTTCCCCCAGTACCTTAGAAGAGCATTCCTGAAACCGATGTCCAGGCTATGTGGTATACATTTAATTTTGATCCTTTGGTTTAAATTAAGATCACTGTTATCTCTTTAAATTACAAAAAAGCCTATTGAAAGAAAAGAAAAAAATTAAAGAAGGCCTTTATTTAAGGTTGGTAAGATAACACTGTGGGGACATGTGTTGTAATTTTCTCTTCATTAAAAAGTCATTTTCAGTTATAATGAAAAAGAATAAGTTTTAATTAATTTTTTACATCTAAGTATTTATTAAAAAAAATACTTCTATGTGAAAGGCCCAATTCTAAGTTCCTCTTGCATGTTAACTTATGTCCTCCTCTTTATAACCCCAAGAAGTGGGTGTTGTTTTTGCCAGTTTACCAGGGAGGAAACTGAGGCACAGGGAGGTTTAAACACCTTCTCTAAGGGCACCCTGCTAGTGAATGGCAGACCCAGAAACCATCTGTAGGTGGGCTCCGGACTCAACTACCAAAGGACGCGACGTGCTCCGAAGGGGACAGTTGGCAATGTCTGGAGACCTTTCCGGTGGCCACAACTCTGGGTGGAGGGTTCAAGGCCTGGGATGCTGCTAAACATCCTGCATGCCCAGGGCTGCCCCAAATGTCACTAGCGCCCAGGCTGGGACCCTGGTTTAAGGCATTTTCTGTAAAGTCAATAACGTGGAGTGATAAAGCTTTTTTCTTTTTTTAAAAATGTCTTTCAGAATAGCAAAAAAAAAAAAAAATGTTCTGGGTGAATTGAATAGGTGCTTTCAAGAGCATTTGTTCATTCCGCATGTTTACATGCAAGTGGCTGCTGGGGGTGAAGGCCAGGGGATGGCCTTCAGCTCAGTGGCACTTCAGTGGCATCCCTCGGGGCCCCGCTCACAGGGACTGCTACGTGGACTCTGCAGGACGTTTTTTTGGGAGCTGGGCTTCAAGCTCGTATGATTGGTGCCTGTGGGATGAAAACTACTTTTAATGTCAGGCAAAGGAAAATGCAGTGAAATCCGTCTACCTCCCTGAAGAAGCTTGAGGAATGGCCAAGAAAGGAGCGAGAACGTTTTACTGTTTTACATCACCCCAGTGTTTGGTTTATTGCTGCTGCCTTGCGCGCAGGGACAATCAGGAGTTGGCGCGTTATGCTGCCTTTGTGCAGACCGGAGTCCCCTCAGCAGGAGTCGGAGCCCCCCTCTAGGAAGCGGGACTCCATCTTTGCTACCATTACCCTACATTTGTGCGGTGATTTGATCCTTCTGCAAGCATGGTCAGAGGTGTGTCTCCACCCAACCAGCAGCTCAGGGTGGCTGGGGAGCCTGGGAGACCTACTGGCTGACTGCAGCTGGCTCAGGTCTTTCCCCTACTCACCTCCCACCCCCCACTCCCTTTGTGACGGAGGCCTAGCTGCTGAGAGTTTGCAAAAATCCACCAGAAGCCAGCAGTTCTTTGCTTGTGACTTGCACAATTTTACAGGAAATTCATGCTCTCTACATTTTTTCTCTTTAAAATGAATGATAGGGAAGGAATATTCACATTTTATCATCTAGATGTCAGTGATTAAATATTATTCTCTGCTTTGGCATGGAATCCATCCTCCCCTTTGCCTCTGGCAGCAACCGGCTGTTTCCCTGATTAAGGAATTTTATATTTCCTTGATATCACCTGGTGTCGCTAGGCTGTTACTTGCCCACTGTTTTAATTATGATGTTGTGTGATCTTCTGAAATTAAATGTTAAGTTTGGCATAAAAATGAGCCGAGTTTCTATACTTGATTTGTTCAAGGTAATAGCAAACACTTCTGAGGGCTTTTTCTAAGTCAGGTACTGCACCCTCATAACAAACCCCTGAGAATGGTACCAGGATATTTCCATTTTGTACATAAGGAAATTGAGGCTCAGAAGTGGAGTAAAGTGACCAACACTGCATAGGTGGATGACCTTTGAGGTTCTCTTACTGTATTCATTAACTCCCTTTCCGGAGCAATTAGGAATCAGCTCTTAATGGAACACTTTGAAGTTAACCTGTGGAAAGAATAAACGTTTTAGGAAGATCAACATGAGGGCTAAATCATATCTAAAGTTAGCATGATAAAATAGGCTGAATTCTGTCAGTCTATCCTGGCATAGAACTAAAACATAGGAAAGAGCAACACCTCCCAGATATTTGCAGTGCACCATTGAACCGCCTCTCCTCTACCCCACAACTGTGGTGGTGGTGTTTCTTGCAGGTCTTGATTCCTTTAGTCTTTGTCTTTCCCAACATTCCCTTCAGTCCTGGGTAGACCTGTAGCTCAGTGAGGATTCGGCTGGCATCCCCGTCCCCCTGGTGGGGAGTTGAGGTCTTACCTCTCTGGTGGTTGACTTCATTGAGGGGGTCAGGAGCGGGGATGACTTTGACGTGACTCACTTGTCCCTGTTGGTGGTGGTGGTGGGGTGGAAGGGGGGCAGTTCCCAAGCCAACTGGGGTAGGTGGGCACAGACTGTGAATTGAGAGTCCAGGGCTTCCTGACTCCTAGCTGGCCTGAGGCTTCCTGTCCTGCAGGCCGCCTGGCCCCCATCTGCATACCTTCCTCCCAGCCTTTCTCCTGATTCCGCCTCCTCCCTCCCTGTTCCTTGCATTGTCAGCCTCACCACTGTGAGGCAAGAGGCCTTCCTTCCCTCTTCTGGCTCCCACAAGGCCATGCGTGTGCTTCACTCCTTGTGTTTTACACCATTTTGTGATTGTATGTCTGTGCCCTACTTGGCTGTGAACTCATTCATGCATTCATTCATTCATTCAGTTGTTCATTTGTTCAGCTATTTCTTGAGCACTTGCCATTTGCCAGGCACAGATCCAGGCTCTTGAATACAGTAGTGAATGAGGCAGAAGTCCCTGCCTTTGTGGAATCAGTGGAGGAGGCCGACAGTAAGCAGGCAAACAAATAAATAATTTCAGTTAGTATAGGGCTGTAAAAATACCTGCAATGAAAACAGGGCAAGGAGAAGGGGGATGGTGAAGCTGCAGTTGGGTGGGGGTGGGCAGGATTGCTCTAGCTAGGGGTGAGGGAGGCCTTCCCCGAGGAGGTAAACTTTGACCAGAAAGATGAGAAGGAGCCAGTGTGGGGTCTTCTGGGGGAGAGTGTCCTAGGTGAGGGAACAGTGAGTGCAAAGGACCTGAGGCATAAGGGAGTGGGGTAGATTTGAGGGCAGATAGAAGCCAGCCCAGCTGGAGTGGTAGGGGCAGGCCCTGGCAGGCATTGGGGGACATGGGGGGGGGGCGGGGCACAGGTCCTGTCGAGTGAGGGATTGAGGTATAGGGGGAGGTAGGGGAAAAGAAACTACCATGATGCTCAGTGTAAAGGCCTGTGACTCACTTTCATGTTGCTACCTAGAACCTTGTTTTTTTCTTTCCTCCTGCTCCCTCTGCCTTTCCCCTTTCTCCTCCCTCTCCCCAGCTAGCTTATAATGGCAGGCTTTCAGGAGATTGCCATAGAATTCCCTCTCCTTACAACCCAGGGAATTTGACCTGATGTAAGAGTAAAATTTATGTTCTAAATATCTGTTCTCGGGAAGCGGCTGTGGCTCAATCAGTGGGGCTCCCGTTTACCATATGGGAGGCCCTGGGTTCGGTTCCCGGGGCCTCCTGGTGAAGGCAAGCCCGCCCGCACGGCGTGGTTAGCTGACCCAGTGAGCACAAGCAGCAAGGGGGGATAAATGAATAAATAAATAAAAAAAAATCTTAAAAAAAAAAAAAAAAAAAAATCTCTTCTCCAAATGTCTGGCTTTACTACTTTGAGAGATAGTATTATCTGTAAGAGAAAAAAATTAATGCAACTGATTATTTTTTGAAGCATAACTCTAACTTCTTATTGTGTTGTGATTTTTTTTTTTTTTCTTTTAATAGTCACACTGAGGAGAAGACTCAATGGGAACACCCGAAAACTGGAAAAAGAAAACGAGTAGCAGGAGGTTTGTAGCTGTTGTCATCATAAAAGCCAAGAATCTGGTATTTAAAGCATTAATAGAGAGGAAAATGTCACTGGCAGAGAGCTGATGGGTCCCCGTGTCATTCTGGGGATGCTCTGGTAGAGGAGCTTACAGGAATTGGCAGATGATGTGTGGCTGGGGTGGGGTGAGGATGATTTCTTACTGATCTTAAAAAAGTATTAAAATAATGGGAGCCTCTGACTTCTACTATATTAGGTTTTTCTTATGGTCTGCTTATAAAATTGTTCTTGTTCACGTCATGGAATTAAATCTGTCAGTGTTTTATGGGAAAACATAAATCGCGGTGACTTCTAGGTGCTTCTATTCCTGAGCAAGTGTGAGATGCACAGAATATAAGTATAAGAAGGTCCCTGTCCTCAAGAGGTTTGGGGTCTAGTTGTAGAGAGAGATGTATGCATGAAAAAAAATGAGACTGCTTTATGATATCATAAAAGAGACATCGCAAGGCAGCGTCTGAACGATGTGTCGGGCACTTGCCACTGTATAGAGATGTTCCCGTGAGTTCACTCGGGTACAATTCAAATGGATTGGTGCATCCAGGAAGGTTCACGGCAGAAGCAGGAGCCAAATGGAGCTTTTAAGAGTGATCTAGAGGAAGTGGATGGGCTCAAGCCTACCACATGGGACGTCCCTGGTTCGGTTCCTGGTGCCTCCTAAAGAAGACAGCAAACTGGCTTGATGGGCAGGCGTGGCAAGCTGAGACAGCAAGATCAGACAACAAGAGACACAAGAAGAAAAACATAATGAGAGCCACAACAAAGCAGGGAATGAAGGTGGCTCAAGTGATTACACACCTCCCTCCCAATTGGAGGTCCTGGGTTTGATTCCTGCTGCCTCCTAAAGAAACAAGGAAGACGAGCAGACACAGCAAGTGCAGACAACAAGGGGTTGGGGAGAAATAAATAAATCTTTAAAAAAGTGATCTAGAATGAAGTAGGGTTTTCTTCCAAAGCAAGAGGCAAAAATGTATAGTCCAATTGGGGTAATGGGCCTTGTGCAACAGCCACGATTGGAACTGATCCCTAAATACGTGTGGAAGAGACAGCAGTTGGTTTGACCTGAGAGCCTCAGGAGGCAAGGCTGGAAAGGCCTGGGTCCCTCCTTTCTGGCCTGGGGGGTGAGTCTCTTGACCCCTGCCACACCTGACCTGTCAATCTCTCTTATGTTTCAGATTTGCCTTACGGATGGGAACAAGAAACCGATGAGAATGGACAAGTGTTTTTTGTCGAGTAAGTGTTTCCATAGGAATTATTTGTGGTCATTTTGCTTTTTAATAGGAAATATTATAAAAGTAGTACACATTGCCTGTAGAAAAATTGGGAAAATAAAAATTACAGGTTTTTTGTTTTTTTTTAGGAGGTAATTTATAGAGATGATTGAACCTGGAACCTTGTATCTGGGAAGCAGGCATTCAACCTCTGAGCTGTACCTGCTCCCTATGATGAAGTTTTTAACCTTAATCTACTTTTAACAAATTGGATTTATGAACATACTTTCTTAAAAAGTCTACTGGGTGAATGCTTTAGTAACCTGTTTTTTTCTGCATAATATAATGTGAGCGTTTTCTCATACCCTTATATATATATATATATATATATTAAACTTTATTTTGTACATTTAGTAATTGAAAACATAAACAATTAAAAACTAAAAAGTAAACACAGATGAATAAATATATACATTTCTCAATTAAATGTAATGGATACATGTAAATTTTTTTTTTTAATCAAACAATATATCCTTATGTATTTTTTAAGAAGATGATATTTAAAGGGTGCGGGGTGTTCTTTTGTACAGATGCACTGTAACTAATCAGATAGTCATTGGGTATTGATGTTGTTAAATCCCATTGGGCATCTATACTTATAAATACTGTTTTGAGCATCCTTTTCTAAAACCTTTTCACCTCTCTGAGTCTTTCCTTTGAATAAATTCCAGTTACATGCAAAAACACAGTAACCACTTGTCTGAGACATAGCACAAGCCAGGCACACTTCTGATAACCTCGTATCTATAGTATTAGCTCATTTGATCCCCACAGGAACCCTGAAAGGTGGTGCAGTTATTATCCCTGGTTAAACTGGATGACGCGGACCGAGCCGATTAGGGACTTGTTCAGGACCGCATGATGAGGAAGTGTTAGACAGGATTTGAGCTGGCAGCTGCTTCAAGTCTGCATTCTTGACCACTGTAGTTGAGAGGTGACAATGTTTCATGGCTATCAACATTCAAAGGAGAAGTTTTCTTATTTGGTGGGATTAGGATTGGTTGATTAATTGTTATTTTTTTAAAAGGTGTGCATGTTTTTTTTTTTTTTTTTTTTTTTTTTTACCGGGAGGTCCCGGGGATTGAACCCAGGTCCCTCCACATGGGAGACGGATGCCCAACCGTTTGAGCCACATCCGTCCCCCACAAGGTATGAATGTAATGTGAACATTTTATTTTATTTTAACTTAGACACGTACTGCTCAGCTTTGGGGGTAGGGGCCAGGCCTGCGTTGTGACTGCTGCTTAGATTGCAATGTGGCCGTTCTCCCCCATAACACACTTGCAGGAGAGCGTCTGCAGTTTCCAGGTCCAGTTTCTTTAAAGTTGAGCAAAAACTTTTCCAGAATCTGAGTGCTGAATCTAGATTTTCATATTATTTTTCTAGTGTTTTACTATACTCGATTAAATCTTAACTTTTTCTTAGCTATTTGTCTTTCAGAGTTCATGCAATTTAGTTGTCATAGATAACAGTAACACTTAATTTTCACCTTGCATGTTGCCAGTTTACATAATAATAGTTAAATAATTTAGTAACGAGCTCAAATAGCGTAGATGGTTTTGGAGCACACGTGGTAAAGTGTTGGTGGGTAGTCAGCACTGGGAGCAAAAGGACCACAGCTTGCTGAGAGGAGTCTCACAGCGGCCAGGGGCAGCTCCAGGGAGAGGAGACTGGCAAGTCAGATATGGGGGCGTTTGTTGTTTCCTACTGGTTTGTAAGAAATTTTCTTCCCCTTGATTTTTGAAAGTTTTTTTTTTTTTTTTTTTTTTAACAAATTAAGGGTATCAGCCCTTTGGTTATCTGTTACAAATGTTTTTTCTAAGTTTTTCTTTCAATTTTGCTGATTTTTATTTTAAATCAAGTATGGAATTTCTTAATTTTTGTGTCATCAAGTGGATCACTTTTTTTCCTTGGTAGACTCTGCCTTTGCACGCGTGCTTGGAAAGATACTCGTCTGAGATGGGTGTTATTTTTAATGGGCCTAGAGCAGCAGTTTCTAAGGTGTGGTTTCTGGACAGCAGCTTCAGCATCGCTGGGACCTTGTTAGCAATGCATATCTCAGCCCTCCGCCGCAGTCTCCTGGCTCAGAGCCTGGGGGTGTGCAGCCTGCACTCTGTGCTTCAGCAAGGCCTCCAGGCGGTCCTGATGCATGCGAGTGTGAGAACCACGGGTCTGCTCTAGAGCAGGGCTTGTCAGACTTCCTGTAAAGGTTAGCTAGTAAATATTTTAGGCCATATGGTCTCTGTTGCAACCAGTCAACTCTGCCATTGTACACAGAAGCAGCTGTAGACAATACATAAATTGATCGGCATGGCTATGTTTCAACAGAACTTCGTTTACAGGAACAGGTGGTGGGCTGGTTTTGGCCCACGGGCCATAGTTTGCCAATCCCTGGTCTAGTCCAGAGTAACAAGCGAGGGCTTTGCAGTCAAACTGGAACTGCCAGTCACCTAACCTCCCTGAGTCCTCTGTGGTGATGTGCTGCTAAGTTTAACAACCAGCTCTCTAGGAGAAGAAGGCTTGATTTGTTTCCATGGTGTAAATATTTCCTCCATTAGCAATTTCAAGCTACCATTGTGAAATCACTGTGGAGTTGGGAAGAGAGAGGCACATTCAGCTCTAGCAAGCCAGTGTGAGATGGCTCGCAGCCACCACTGCCCGGTCTTCTCGTCACATTGGAGTCCTAATGCTTATCTGATAGGCGGCTGTTCTAATTAAATTGAAGATGGTTCTTGAGTTTTATTAGTCATTGGGTGATGGGTATAGATTATAAACACACATACATGTTACAAACATTTTAAATCACAAAATTTTATATCTTGTTATTTCTGGAGAGTTCTTAATAGTTGTAAAGATATTTTGAGGTCTATTTATTAAAAATCACAAGAATACATGTAAAATGGGAAAAATATTACGTAAGGTAACCTATTTATCCATTTATAACAACATACTTTGATATTGTTTCTACAAGATTTTGATCAACACCAAATTAAAATTAGGATGCTTGTAGGAGTTATTAGTACAGTCTTAAAATGAAAATCATTAGAATTTTAATAGTTGGCAATTTTATATTTCCTATTAAGATTTTCAGAATTTTGACTTTTCTCCTTCTCCAGCAATCTCTGAACTATGCCCAGGACCGAGTTAATTGACGCTCAGCTGAAAAGAGTGCCTGACAGCTCTTGAAACCACATTTGCATGAATAACAGAAAAACCAAAAAGCCTTCTCAAAAAGCCTTGAGATCTAGGGATACAAGGCAATAGCTATTATATGTTGCAGTGTATTTTACAGGCAATTCGAAAGGAAAGGATTTGATGATTATCTTTCCAGGCAGGAATGTAATCTTTCTGGAGGCCAGAAGACAGATTAAATGGGCCCCAGTTCTCTTCAGTGTTAGGTAGAAGCCTTTTGGAGTTTTCCTAAACTACCAGATTATCTTATATTTATAAGTCCTGTGTTCACTGCTGTGGGTGAGTGTAAAATGCGTTGTTTCTCCTTTGCTTTACAGTCATATAAATAAAAGAACCACATATTTGGACCCTAGACTGGCATTTACTGTGGATGACAATCCAACAAAGCCAACCACCAGGCAGAAGTACGATGGCAGCACCACCGCCATGGAAATCCTCCAGGGCCGCGATTTCACGGGCAAAGTCGTCATAGTTACTGGAGCTAATTCCGGAATAGGTAGGCTGTTACTTGCTCCTTAGACGTCTTTCATTTATTTATTTTTGTGTGACTGCTATAGTGAAATCTACTGAGTTCTAACGGTTATGAAATTTTTGTCTGATGGTTCTCTAATTTAAAGATAAATTTACAGCCCTTTTCAGCTATTGCTTTATTAAAATTGTGACCTCTTTGTAAATCCCAGTTTTATCATGAAAAGCTGTGTAGGAGCTGACCTTGAATTCTCTGAAAGCTGAACACTCAGCAAAAGGTTGTGGCTATTTTGGTATTCAAGGATGAGACACAACAGGCTCAGTCTGAGGGTTTTGGACCTGGTCTGTGTGGTGTACGGGCATATTCCAATTACCTGGGTTATTCAAACCCATGAAAAAATTGATTGGTAATGGGATACGGGCAACAATATTGTATCATGACTTTGGAACAAAGGGTACTGCAGGTTTCGATTGGTCACCAAGAATATCATTTTACTTTGGGAAAAGGATCTTATTTCTTTATAAAACTGAAGAATTTAGTCCTTGTCTTCCCCTCTAAATTAACCCTCTTAATTGCCGGTGTTTAGCCACAATGACCATCATGAGGTGGGTACTTCGGGCAGGGTTTCCTTCTTTCTACCCCAGATCTCATGGTTTGTTAAAGAAAGAGGCAAAGCAAGTGCTGATTCCATCTCTCCATATGACTTTTTTTTTTTTTTTTTGGTGAGGGACTGGGGATTGAACCCTTGACCTCATATGTGGGAAGCCAGAGCTCAACCACTGAGCCACATCGACTCCCCTGAGTTGGTTATTTTGTTTGTTTTTTTGTTTTTAGGAGGCACCAGAAACCGAACCCGGAACCTCCCATGTGGGAAGCGTGTGCTCAACCACTTGAGCCGTATCCGCTCCCTGGTTTTATTTTTAGTTTGTTTTTGGTCCATTTACATCAACATCTGAATCAGTAAGAACCAATTGCTTTCAATTAGGATATGCATCTTCAGATTAATTCACAGATACAGAAAAAAGATTTACTTGGGGCTGTTTTCTGTCAGGCTCTCTGTCCTTGGTCCGTCAGGGTCCCCATGACGCACTCTGTGGCTGTCTTGCAAAAGCCTTTGTCTCCTTACCCCTTGGCGGACCTCCTTCACTCTCCTCTCTCTGCCTTTCTTAATTTTGAAGGACCCCTTCTTTAGCATTGTGGAAACATTCCCTAACATCAGGACAAACATAGAAGTCCAGAATACATTCTTAAAGGGTCAGTTATTGTATAGCACAGTGTCCAAAATCAGACAAGCTGCAATCCCTTATCAGAACTTTTGACCACACTTATCTATTAGGATAAAGAAGTAAGAGGAATTTTTTTTAAAACCTTTAAGGTATTTATTTGAAATTAACTTTCAAACCTCATCCTGGGGCTCAGCATATAGTGAGATCTTTTGAACTTCTGCATTGGGATAAATTCTCTTGTCTTCGTCATTGATGTCAAAATTAATAACACTGCATTAAAGATGATGGTTGGATCTTCAGTCATCCAAGAAACAATATATCGTGTTGATTATATTGATTACTGTTATGGCAAGAGTGTGGACTGATACACTGTAGAATAGCTTTTTTTTTTTCAATTTTTTTAAATTTTACCGGGAGGTCCCGGGGATTGAACCCAGGTCCCTCCATATGGCAGATGGACGCCCAACCATTTGAGCCACATCCGCCCCCCAGAATAGCTTTTTTAAAATGTCTTAAGTAAAATATCTTTTTATAAAACACTCAGCCAGTGAATTAACCAAAAGGCCTCATTCCCTTAATCTTCTGGCCAGACGTTTTTTTTTTGTTGTTGTTAATTAGTAAGATAAGAGACTACTGATTATTTTATAATTTTTTGCTTAAGTGTTCAAACTTTGCTCTGTCTGATGTTACATAGCATACATTTGAATATGGCTGAAGCGCTTTCAAGATTTGTAACACTAGGTTTATGACATTGTAATCCAGGAATAATGGACTTAGTTAAGAATATAAAAAAGATATATCATTTTACAAATATTGGTATGTATTGTGAAAAATTTGATTTTTACCCACAATAAAAAAAAAAAAAAAAGAATATAAAAAAGAGCTACATCTAGTTGTATAGGTAATCATGACAGAAAGAAAAGGAGATTTTAAAGCATTGCAGCATAAATGTGTTTTTGATCAGAAGGGACCTCAAACCTCTTAGAGTGAAGCCCATACTCTTTGTGTTGCTTTGCAGCTCCTACTTCCACCTGAAGGCTCTTCCTTCCTGATGTCCATAGTTCATTTTATGGACACTAAGTCAGTGTCTCTGGTCCGGTTGGATATTGTGGCAGATATTAAAGCTCAGGATAGAAGGGATGTTGCGGAAGGTCTTAGGGAGACCAGTTCTTCCTATTGTACCATCTGCAGCTATAACTCAAGACTCTTTAACATTTCCTTAGAAATTGCGTGTTGCACCGCCACCTCTCACCCCATTTTCCCTCTCCACTCTTGAGAAGCATACGTCTGAGGGAGTGCTGAAGATTTTAATTCTTAATTTTGGAAATAATATCATTCTGAAAACTCCAGGCAATCAAATATTTGCAAATAACTTTCACTCTGTAGCTGCGGTATCAGGCTTAAAGGAAAGAAGCTGAAGATAGGCACATGGCTTTTCGTCACAACTAAGTTAGCTTTTATTTCCTGCCTTAGAAAGTGTCCTTGCCCAAGTAGGCTGTGGCTTCTAGATAAAGGCCTGAATTCACCATGAAGCATGCCAATTTATAAATTGCTATCATGACTGCATTTCTGCTCATTTTAGATGAAATAGTTGAGTGCGGGGTGAATTGGGCATCTTCATTTCTAGGCCTTCTGGGCATTCAGGAGTCATCTCCTATCAAAGCTTTAATGGGGTTGGAATTCCCTCTTTGCCACTCAAGGGAGCCTGTTTTCTGTCTATAAACTGTAAAATCTCTAGCCTAGTGAATTTGTGTTCCCTTTGAAGCACTTTGAAGGGCTGAAACAAATCATACCAGTATTTATTTTGAGAGTGGTGACTCCACAACTAAAAGCATAGATATCTAACTTGCTTCACAAAGGCTGATTTGCAAATCTTATATTTCCAGTTTTTTTTTTTTTTTTTTTTTTTTTTTTTAATTCTTTACAAGGCATTGAATTGCTTTGTTGGAATCACCATTGGTGAGGATCTCCTTGTTGTAGAAGGGGACTTCTTTTCTTTGACTTCAGGTTGTACTAGGACACTGCCCCTTTTGACTTGGTCTCTAAATACATTTTGTCGTCTTCTTTCTCGCCTCAGCTATATTTTGAATTTACGGTATTTGGTATTACTGAGGCATTTGGAGGGAATCTTAAACTGAAAAAGTTCAGGGTGAATCTGGAAGATACAAGGCTTCCGAGGAAATGCCAGAGTTAAACACTAGGGGTTCATGAAATCTTTGCTTTCACAGTTCAGGTTTGTAGCCTGCTATTACTGTTGACTGGACTCAGCTGGCTCCATCAGGGCTTGGCAAACTACGGCCTTCAGGCTCCTGATTTTTGTAAATAAAGTTTTGTCGAAGCACAGCTGTGCCCATTTGTTTCCCTATTGTCGCTGGCTGTTTGTGTTACCAGCACGTCGAGTAGTTGCCAGAGACTGTTGGGCCCACGAAGCCTAAAATATTTACTCTCTGGCCCTGTACAGAAAAAGATTGCTGCCCCCTGCACTAGATGACAAAGTAAGATTGTCCAGCATTTTCTCAGTTGACCACTGTCCTGCAGTGCCCCGGGACACGTTAAGATTGTGGCAGCACGTTGGCAGGCACCCCTGGTCCCAGCTCTGTGCCTCCTTATTTGAAGGAGCTGCAAGGATTAGGATGTTGACTCCTCAGAAACTAACACTCTTCTCTCCTTGACCTTTGTTTAACCAGCTTTCTGAACCCGAAGAACTTTGTAATTGAAAGCTGTAGATTGTGGACCTCTCTCTGTGGAGATCAGCATCTCAGTATCCAGGGGGAAGTCATCTCTTCACCCAAAGCTTCTACTAGCAGACCAAGCGGCCCGGAAGCCCACAGTCCAGACTGCTAAGCAGTAGAGACGAGGGAGGAATTCATTTGTTTGTGTTCACCTAGCACGCAGCAGGAAGGGGCAGGTGGTTTACGACTATCTCATGTTAGCAGCTGGATGGCTCTGATTTGGTAAAAACAAATGGAAATGGCTTCAACGTGGTGACTGTGAACTAGAAAGCTTACTTTGAAGGCTCAAGGGAGGAAATTTTTAGGCCAATTTCCAACCACGGAAAATCCTGTAGGTTCTTTTCTAGACTCCGCCAGTCAGTCCAGCTATAAAATGTTACAATATGTTGCCTTCTCAAATCTTCAGGCTCACACTGGCTCATCAGAGGCAGGATTCTCACATGGTTTCTCATGAGAGGTTAAGTTGAATGATGCCTACATAGCGCCACCTTTGTCCTCTGTTCGTGGGGACATTTGTTGAAACTCATGCAGATTGTTGTAGTGAACAAAAGATATTTACTATTGTCATTTTTAAGGAATGAAGTCCAGGTTTTGTGAAACATCCTCCTATATTTAAAAGTTATTAATAAGTATGAGCAAATTAGAAATTTTCAGTCTAATGTTCAGTGGTATTGGTGATGAAACTTTCTTATTGTTTTTTTTTTCTTTAAAATTTTTCTTATTTTTTGTTTATATCTTATTTTTAAATTTATTGTATTTTTAATTTTTGATTAAACTTTATTAACTTCTAGTATTAAACCAGGTAGTAGCTAAATTTTGATTTTTAAATCCCTTTCTGATTGAGTCAGGATGAAAGTTCCTTTCACCTTGTGAACTGTCATAATGCTGGGCTGCACCAAATGTTGTGACTTTAAATCTAGAATAGCCAGGCCTGGTTTTGATTTTTGAGCCAAAGAACCCATTAACAAGAATAAAACTTTTTTCTTCTGAGCACATACCAGCTGGCCGTATTGGTATGTACCAGTAAAATGTATTTCAGGAATGACATTTCCATTTTCTATCAGTATTTATGTTATATAATCACTTCCCTAAGGTTTATTACAAGTATTCTTGTATATTTATATGTCAAGTTTTTGAGCTATTAAAAGTACATTGTCAGAATAAACTAAAAAAAAAGTGCATTGTCAAGCAAAGTCACCCCTAATTTGCTGTCCTTGACACAAAAATGAAAGTATCAGATCCTCATGCAGGGAATCCCAAAATATTATTATAGTATAATGTTAAAACCGCTTGTCTTGGCTTAGAAATCCACTTATAAGAACTTGGGGTCTTGTTCCTAAATCACACGTTGAAATTACAGTTGAGGGTAGTTGCCATATTCTTTTATCTTACAAATCATCACCATGATGAATTCAGATCTGGTGTAAATTCCAAATTCTACCAGTTCTACAGTAATATAAGAAAATTGCTTTTCCTTGTAGAAAAGAATATACTCTTTCTTAAGATTTTAAATCCATGCTTCACAATTATGAAATATGCTGCCTTCCTGTCCTCCTTCAGTTTTTTTTTTTTTGTTACCTTAGTGTCGGTAAATTTTGCCTTCTGCCTAAACCATGCCATTGCCTTTTTTTTGTTTATTCCAAAAGAAATCATAAATCTGAGGCCAGATTTATATACTTAGTCTTTTTTTTTTGGGTAAAGCATACTCCTATAGGATCACTGCTCCTGGGGCCCCGAAATGCCTGATTACAATTTCCTTTCTTATTGCTGACAAGACTTACACTAGTGGGATCTTGGAATTTATCTCCTTTGTTAGAACCTGGTACTCATTAAGTAGAAGGAAAAATTCTAAAAACAATCTAAATTGTTTTGGGGAATTTGGGAACTAAACTCCCATTTTTAATTAAAAACATTTGCAGCAACTTCACTCTTATTCTAAAACCTGTATGTCATAAATAAAATGATTTTGAAATTATTTTATTCAGAGCAACTGTTTAGGTTTTTATGACAATACTGGAAAAAGTCCTGGAATGACATTATATTAAAAATGAAAATTAGTACTTTAGGAATTAACCATTTTATATTTAAATACCCGTGGATATCGAACTTACGTTGAAACTGCATGATCAAAGTATGAGAATTAAGATATCTTAAGGAAGAGACCAATTTGAAATGTTGTAATAAGCATCATATTATAAATCTGCAATCCCATGTGAAAAACTATCTATCTATCTATCTATCTATCTATCTATCTATCTATATGTATGTATGTATACTTGATTATATTTTATCTGGAACTTTTGTCAGCTGAGGTACCAGTTGAATTTCATACTTGTGTATAGGTTTAATTTTAATTTGCCTTGTTATAGTCCCAGAAAAACAGTAAGAATCATACAAGCGATTGTTCAGTGACAAAGCGGTTCAAATTCATGATTTAAGAGTATTTAAATATATGATTTCTACCCTAGTTGAGAATTTAGTGTTACGTAAGATTTGAAATTTGAAAATTGTTCTACTTAATATCCTATTAAGTGAATCTGATCTTTCGCTTTTGCATGATACAGTGATACAGTAAGACTCTTAATGAAAGTGTTCTATATATTTTCTGTAAATTAACCTAAAACCAGAGAAATGTCTCCATGTACAGTATTAATATTTTCTGTCCACTAGAGGGCTCTGTTGCCCTTTGGTATAATTGAACAAAGGGGTGGCTTTGCAATACAGTTTTCTTCCTCTCAGCTGGTCTTGCTTTCATTTTTGTTAAATTATGCCTTTTTACTTTTCTAACGTATCTTTTAGGTCTTTTACTCCTCAGCGATAGAGTTCAAACTGAAGACTGATACTAGTGTAATATTTGTTTCCCTTCCTTTTTTTCCTCCCCTCTTTTTGTTTTGTTTTGTTTATATAAAATGCCAAGGATGAAGAGATCCATTTAATAAAAAGGTCCATTGTATGCAGGGAGCAGTCTGTTCTGCCAAATTACACAAGGGCATGTGTTTTCATGACATTATTGGTTTTGAGTGTGCTGTCCTATCAATAATGTGATTTTTTTCCTAAGTGGAAATTGTAATATTTAAATATTAATGCCTATTTAAGGTTTATTTAGAAATTGCCTTTATGACCTTCTGTGTTTTCATAAGAATATAGCATCTCCCTTGCCTCCTGCTACCCTAGCCTTTCCCAGTGTTATATAATTTATTGTAAGTAGATTGTTTATTAATGATATATTCTTGTAGGAGAAAATGTGTTCTTTTGGTCTCCATGTCAATTACTTAAATATGAGAGGCCCTATTAAACCAAACACTTAATAAGAAGCAGATATTCAGTACTCTACATGTACAAAGGGTAATTTGTATTTTGGCTATGTAACTAAAGTTTGAGGCAACCTATTTTGAACGAGCTTTAGCTCTCAAACAGAAATTTGGCTCAGAAAAGAAAACACTTGGCATTATAAAACTGCCTATATTCAAATTTTAAAAAGGGGGCAAAATAAATACACTACATTATATACTTTTATTTATATGATGTTTTTTCTTTTTTGGAAAATGAAAGAGCCTGAAAACATTGTGAATATACTCGTAACATTGCAAAAATATTTTATCAAAGTAACAATGCTTTGGTTATGTGTATGCAAATGTGGTTGTTGTTCATCAAATAAACTGTTACAAGGAGATTGCCATCCTGGGGATTATTGCAGATTTCATAGTAGACAGATGCAGTTGCCAGAACCCCCTTGACCGTTGATTATTTTGTCTGACACAGCCTGCACCCTTTCTTGTACTTTCTGAAGCATATATACAGTGTTTCGTTGAGTCTCAAACTTTTCCAAAATAATGTTTGGGTAAATAGCAGGGCCTTTTTGTAAAGACCTCTTAAATAAAGACTCTGCTAGATTTATCAAAAAGCAAATTTCAAAAACTAGAGTTACTTTACCTAAATTTATCATCTCCCTCTGGCTTAATAAATGACACTACATTTCATGAAGTGCCAGTCTTTATCTACATAAACCTAACTAAATCAGGTAAATAGAAAGTATTCTCTCATTTAATGAGCTGTGTGACATGGTTTGAATTCAATTGCTTCCAATTCTTGAGTTGTTTGCCAGGCTGTGCTGCTTGGTTTTTGGACCCTTCATGTATACACGCCATATTCAGATAGTGTTGTCTCTCAAAGCAAATGACTGTGAGAGTGGAGCTAAAATTGTGTGAGAGAGAGGGGGGCGGAGTGTGATAAGACACTCGTGTGTGTGCGTGCACGTGCGTGTGTGATGACGGGGATGAGCTCGGTGTCTTCAGCCTTTCTCTCCAGGTGGGAAGTGACTAGTTTGTTTTCATAAGAACAAATTATCTCATATAAGGAGGGACAAAGTCAGAATCAAAGAAGTTTCTTGTGTAGTTTTATGGAAACCAAAGTTAAGAACTAAAGAAATTCTTTTCATTTTCACCCTCACTTTGAAATGTACTTATTTGTTCCAGGCTAGTGGTTTTTGATCATTACAATATTGTCCTATATTGATAGCCCTTTAGAATTTATGAAGATTCTGTATACAGTGTCTGATTTAGTTCTCGCCATAGTGCTTACAGTGATCTTGAAATGGTATCAAAGCAAAACACACAGAGAGTTGAGGTAACTTGCCAGAGATCACACAGCTCTTGAGTGGTGGGTGCCTGCAGTACTGGAACAAAGGATTTCTGTCTCCGTGCCTGGAACTCTCTCCACTGTACTTTACGCCTTCCTGTTTTGAGCATCTCATTTCGTCTGCTAAACCCTAGTCTGGATGCTTTACATACATCTTCATTTAATTTCGGCAATTACTTTAGAAATTATTTTTCTTTTTATAAAACATGTATTCCTTATGGACAATTTAGAAAATACAGATAACTAAAAGAAAATAAGAATCATCCCTCATTTTCACTGTTAATATTGAGCATATACAGTTCTAAACATTTTTTCCCTTATTTAATGGGGGATCGTGATTATCTTTCCCTACAGTTAAATATTCTCTGACATCTTAAGTGGTTGCGTAGTATTCCATTTTATAGTTTTCCCAGTATGGCATGTTTCAGTAGATTCCAGTTTTTAGACTGGAGATAAAGATTTTGCAGTGAAATCTTTGTACGTATCTATGACTTGTCTGTGACTTTATTTTCTGGAAGTGTGATTGCTGAATCAAGGGATTTGCTGCCTAACTTTAATATCTTGATTTGTTTTGTCAGATCACACCCATGGAAGGGTCTACCAATTTGCATGCCCATTTGCCCTGTATCCTTGCCAGTCTTTGGAGAGTTAGCATTTTTAAAACGTATTGCTTAAATTTGTGTACCTCTGATTATTAGTAAGATTGATCAGCTCTTTATAAGTTTGGCCATTTGTATTTATTCTTGTATGAATTGCCTTTTCATCTTATATACGTAGCTATTGGCTATGTATTGATTGCTAATTGATTGCTTGCTTCATGTGGTATAATTTAATTTTGAAAATGTCCTTTCCTCTTAGAAGTTAATTTATCTCCAAGTGGCCATTTCTTTAAATATATTCAATCTTGTGATCAAGGGAAAGTTTGTAGCGAAAGCAGTTGGCTTAACTACCCACTTTGCATCACTAAAACCTTTTAGCATGTGTCTTACCTATTATACCCTCTACAGCTCAGATCATGGGGACTGCCACACTGCTTGCTGCATTTAAGGAGGGAGCAGCCCGGAAAGCTTGAGTCCCAAGATAAAACAATAGACACAATTGGTTATTTATGGTTTTGCTAATTTTCCCCAGAACGTCTATTAATGATAGTAACACCTCTGCAGAACTTTTTTGTGCATTATCTCATGTGACGAGCCCAGCTCCCGTGTGGTGAAATTGTACCACTGCTGAAAATAGCTCTGCTGACAGTTGGGGCAAGCTTGATAGGTAGTGAGTTTCTATCTGGAGAGGCAGCAGGGTGCCGGAGAAGCAGCACTGACTCTGGAAATCAGACATGACCTAGTTTCAAAACCTGGCCCAACCACTTCCTATCCGAGTGACGCTGGGCAAGTTACCTTACATCACTGAGCTCTTGTTCCACATCTGTGAGAGGTGGATGCTATAACTGTTCTGCAGACTTATTAAAGGTGGAAACAGCGGAGAGCCCAGCAAGGTGTCTCCAGACCATTTTGGACACTTAATGAAGGATGGCCATTTCTGGTTGAGGGGATCAAATTGGTGAAATTAGTTTTGTAATTTCCCAGCTTCCTGGTTCTCTGGTTCTCCAAAGTCTGCCATACTATCTGAGTTTGCTCTAAATAACTGTTTTAAGCCTTGGCTTGTTTGTAACGAAAGGAAACTTTAAAAATATTTTTTGTAGAAAGTCAGTAGCTTCAACCAGATAAACAGAATCAAATGTGGATAAAAGAAAAGACAAAGTTATTTTTGTTGTGGTCAAGGAACAAAAAAGATACATTAAACTCGGAAAGAACAAAGGATGGAAAATTATTATAAATGATTATACCTCAAGCAAATCCATCGTAGTTGCATCTTTATTATTGAGTTTGGCATGGAGCATTTGCTCCCTTGAGTCTGAGATTGGTATAGGACTACCTGATACATTAAGTATGGAGGCCCACCCTTGTCCCATTTACTTGGTCATGTCAAAGAACATATCAGTGTTTGAATATAATTTTATCAGCACTTGGAAAGGTACAGCAGTTTTATTGGACACTATTAGGACATGATAGAAAGAGAAAAATGAGACAGGTTGTCATTAACTTAGGTGACCGAAGGCAAGCCGTTTAACTTTTTTGAGCCTTACTTTCCTCATTTGTAAAATCAAGTGAATAATAATTTCTTGTCACTTCTATTTTGTGAGGCCCAAATGAAAGAGTCTGGGAGAAGCAGTAATGATGGGTTCTGTAGGAAGACAAGGTGGCTAAGCGGGGAGGCTTTAGGGTGGGTAAGAGACAGGGAGGAAAAGAGTAGTTTCATCTCCTATGGATGGAATAAAATAGGTGCTCTCGATATTTTTTTGTTAGGATATGCTGAGAGGTTTCTAGAAGTATCTTCTCCAGGGCTCAGAAAGGCAACCAGATGTCAAGTGATAGTGTTGTGTGTGCGCAGTTGACCTGGTGGTGATGACTTCTCCCAGAGTTGGGACGAGCTGTGACTCTAGCCAGATATTTTAGAGCAGGAAGGTGGGGTAACCAGAAAGGAATCTGCAGAGGCAGAAGCTGCCATGGGTTGTAGCTGTGTTGAGAGGTCCTAGATAGAATTGTTGTTGGCTCTTGGACAATACATCTTCCTCTTGGTTGCCTTGTATTTCCCCTGTCTGCGCCCTTCCCACTACCACGATGCAGAGCTAACTCAGGTGGAGATGGGGAAGAATGAACTGGATTCTATTTGCTTAAGTAACATCAACAAAATTGCCAGCAGTGTCTTGATTCTGGAAACTTTTAGTGGTGATCACACAAAGCAAAAGAATGAACATAATCTCTTTCAAATGGACACTGCCCTGTCAGCCACCAATGGCTTGTAAGGATGAAAGCTCAGAAACTTTTTGCATCTTTCCATACAGTGCCCTCCGATTGCATGGCTCTATTGTACAGTAAGGTGGCCCTGGTTTCCAAATTCAGCAGCTGGGTTTGAGAAGTTTCTGTCAGCTGAGAGATCATCATTGCATTTCAAATGGCATTACCGAAAAAAAAATGCCATTTCTACTTTATATATTAGCGAAGGAAGTTTCAATTCCAGGTTCATGTGCAGTTACCAGATTGAGTGTTTGACAAGGTAGAGAGTGCCGTAACAGATTCATACAGGGAAACATCTCAGTAAGAGAGCCAAGTCAGATTTTTGGCAAGGGATACGCTCCTTTGAGCCTGAAGCTGACTGGGGAGCTGTCAGTCTGCATGCATGAGGGTCTTTTTTATGCCAAGTTTCACCATTGCTGCCTGCCTGTGTTCCTCCTATTGCCCATTGCCCTGGCCAGGGAGGGATTTGACAAGAGGAAACCAGAAGTGTTGTGGCTTGCTGTCATCGTGGGACTCTCAGCCACTGCCCTGCCCTTGTGCATATGTGCGGCTTTCACGCCTGAGTCCCAGACATGTTAGCCTACTTATTAGGAAGGTTATATCGCCTCCTCTTGTGCTGCAACAAATGAGCACAAACTCAGTGGCTTGAATCAATGCAAATTTATTGTTACCGTTCTAGAGGCCAGAAGTGCAAGATCCCTCTCATTAGGCTAAAGTCAAGGTGTAGGCAAGGCTGGTTGCTTCTGGAGGCTCATGGGGAGAATCCGTTTCCTTGCCCTTTTCAGAGCTTCTGGTGACCACCTGGGTTTCTTGGCTCGTGGCCCTTTTGTCCATCTTCAGACTGCATCCTTGCAGTCCCTGCCTCCCTCGTCACATGGCAGCCGCCTCAGTCGGCAAAGCTCCCTCCGCCTCCCTCTTAGACGGACGCTTGTGGTTGCTTTTAGGGGTCCCCTGGATACTCTGGAATCACCTCTCCATCTCAAGAGCCTTAATCACGTTTGCAGAGTCCCTTTTGCCAGGTGGGATAACAGTCACAAGTTCAGGGCTGAGGCCCTGGTACTGTTGGAGGCCATTGTTCAGCCCTCCCGCAGAAGGTGAGAGATTATCTCCAAGAAGCCTTTCAACTCGAGCACCAAAGGCTTCTGTCTCTACTCTCATTCCTCCCTACCTAAGCGGTTCTTTGAGCTGGGTGGTTTTGTCTAGGAAATGCTGGCTTAGCGTGTCTCACTGTTCGGAGTTTTGGGGGTCAGCCCTGCAGTGCCTCGGCTTCTCCAGCTTGCGGTGGTCTGAAGATGGGCGTAAATGTCTAGGACCTTCACTCTATTGCCTGCTGCCGAGTAACTGGGCGTTCTGTGGTCGTGATTAAGGTGGAGGGCATTGTCGTGCCTGCTCATTCCTCTAGCTGGAGGCCGTTTGGCCAAGAGTAGAGCTTCTTACTCAGCATTTAGAACAGACGTGAAAACTGGTGGCCTGTGGCCTGGATCTGGCCCCCAGACGTTTTATTTGGCCTCCACAAGAGTGACCTGTATTTTGTTTTGTTTTACTGGATTACTCGCCCACATGTTAAAACCAGGATATTTTACTTAAATCTAGATGCTTCGACTCTTGAAAAATCAGACAAGCTGGGAACACCACAGGTCCCTGAGCTCACCTGGCAGCACACTCGCTGAGGCCCAGTGCTGCCCACTGCCGGTGGTGTCTGGGGTTTTGCCCAGGCCATTTTACATGTTCGTGTTACCTGCCCCGTTCTCCTAGAGACGAGTTTGGAACCCTGGGTAGGGTCTGTGTTGAGGGCTCTCTGGACCAGGTGGACTGGCTGCTCCTCGCCATGGAGAAGCCTCTCTCCCGTCATTTGCACAGTCAACAGACATTGACTCCAGAGTATTAGGTGCTAAGCCTTAGTGTAGAATCAAAACAGATATGACCCCTGCCCTTATGGAGCTGCAGACTAGCCAGAATATTAGCGACTTGACCTTTGTCCTCCCAGAGGACAGTTAATTTATTTGCTTTAAAGTGTAAAATTTTTTTTAAGCATACATTTTCTCATGCATGTATTTAAGCTTCTGGGCAGTTCCTAATTTTTCTATTTGTATTTAAAAGTGTAGGATACTAAAGTTGTGCCTTCCTTCCTTCCTTCCCTTTCTTCCCTTTCTTTCTTTGCTTAGAGATATCTGCACAAAAATCACCAAATGGGTTCTTGGAAATGAAAGAGAACTCTTGCCATCTTGACAGATGCCTTTTTAGTCTTACTATTGGAATCCAATTTTTTGTAAACTTCATTCTCATTATGCATCTTCTTAGAAAATGTAAAGGAAAGTAAAACCTGTAATAGATGTAGGGTGAGCAAAAAGTCATCTTCAAGTTAGAGAACAATGTGTGCATCAGAGGTCAAGTATAATTGCTTAGTCTGCAAATTATAGTATTCATATTTCCATTGCTTGGCTTGTGTTTATGAGCATGCAGCTGTATTACGATTTCTTAAAAACCCATCCTGTATCTTTTGATGGGGTGAGCGAGGAGGGAAGTGTTTGAGCATGCTGGTAACCTAAGCAATTAGGTACTGAACTGTTAAGATAGTATGTACTAAACATGCTCATTGTATTTTGTGGACAGATTTCTTTTACAGTTCTTGCTGGGTTTCCTTTAGTTAGTTTTATGCTTTGCTCTAAGTTTTGACTTAGCCCCATAGCTTTGGGCTCTTTCTTCCTCTCGTCGCTGATGGTATAGCTGAGCTCTGCTAATGCTGGTTATTAATCTGAATATATACCAAGGAGGTTTTATAATTGCTGTAATTCTTCTTTGCTCCATTCCATTTCCCAGCTCCTCAAATGGTGTGGCAGCTGCGAAGCACAGTACTTGGATGTGAGGCATTAGAATTGTGGCTTATACTTACGACGTTACATTCTGTCAGTGCTGCAGGGAAAGCGGTCATCTTTTTGGATAATATTTGGATCTGCAAATACCAAGCAAACTTTTAATTACCTATTATGTAAAATGTAAAAAAGTTAGGTAAATTAAGATGGCACCCTTGATCTTTGAGTCACCTCTAGATGTCGTGTCTGAGGTATAAAGCTGGTCTTGTTTGGATTGACAAATATATATAGTGTTTAGCTTTCCAAAGGATGATTCTTTTTTTTTTAAACTCTGCATACCATGCGTTCTCTTTAAACTGTCCAGAGAGAAGTGCTGGAAAGTGAAATAGTTTAAAACTAACTTCTAAGCAACAAATGCCAATGGCTTTAAATGAGTATAAAGATCAAACCTGTGATGGTTAGCTGCTGTAGTTGTCAGACTGCACCTCGTTGGGAGCTAATCACAGGGAAGCTAGTTGACAAAAGCAGGGGGCATGCTTCCAAGGCTAGACTAAGCTGAGCTGGGAAGGGGACAAAATATTAGAGAGTCGTCTCATTTAAAAGTAAGTGATTCTACCTTTACAGTTAGTAGAATTCTTCCATCTTCCTAACAGATTTTGTGGATTTAGCACTGGTATTAGGGAGCCATACTTGCTTCCTTAAATGTTCTTTGGCTATTGCCTTTAAGAATTGCTTTGTATTATATGGCTCTCACGCTCTCTGTCTCTCTCCCTCCCTCCCTCCCTCCCTCCCTCTCTCTCTCTCTCTCTCTGTATTGGTGGTGGGGTATTAACTCTCGTGACAAATAAGAAACAGCAAACATTGCTAATGTTGACTTTACTATTTGCTTAAATATTAGTATTGAATTTCAGAGTCAACATCCTGACAGGATAGATTTGTTTTACAGCCTCTGATAGAAAACTCTCTGTGTCTTATTGATAGCACTTCTGGATAGCTATCAGAAATCTTTAGTCAGAAATTCAACCCTAATTTTAAAGCTGGGCATTACAGTAAACAATAGTGTGGATGTTGCAAAGACTGTTTTCCGTGCACACACTGCTTTGTAAGGCCTTCTGAACTTTACCTATTCTCTATGACTTTTGGGGACCGTTAAACTCCTGTTTCTTTAGTTTCCTTTAACCTGTTTTCATTGTGACAACTGGGATAAGATTTTTCTTTTTCTGTGATTCTGTTATTCAAAGCACGTCTCTGGCTCATCTCTTCATTGTCTGCTTAGTTTCATATTTTACTTTAATCTTTCTGTACATCAGTATGTGTCATAATGGTATTTAAACTCTTGGAGGAATTTGTCAGTTGCTAGCTTCTTGAGAAAATCAAGCATCCTGCTGTTTTAATGTTTTGTTTATGCCGAGTTAAAAATTCACAGTATTTGGCTCAGGTCAGGATAATTTAGGTGCTGTTTGCAATTATAGCCGGAAATACTGTCCTTGTGATTAGAGATATAACTTTGGTTTTAGAACTCTTGACCATGTTTTCTCTATGTTAGATGTGAAAAGAACCAGGAGAGTATGAGGATATCAGTAATATCGTCATGCATAATCCCACAGTGGAGAAGTATACAGAGAAAATCCCAAAGAAAGCACTGAACTCAAGCAAGAGGAAGTTTTGGGTGATGTCCTGGCAAGGCTGGAAGAGGGCAGAGATGATGGGCAAATCGAGAGGGAGGGCATTGCCTGCACTTGGAAACAGACAAATCCGTCCCCCACCTCACTTCGTCAAGGAAGCCATGGCCTTGCTGTGAGACTGAGTTTATGGGCTACCTCTTGGGGTAGAGAGAAAACTCATCCACATGCAGTAACTCAAGAATAGTTATTTACCCAGCAGAGATTTTAAAAGTACGGGAGGCCATTTTCAATGTGCGACATGACTTTAATGTTTAGTTCAGAGTGTGCCACTTGCAAACTACTACAGATCACCAAATTTGGGGGGAAGATTTCTTTCTGAGAAGGGTGGGCTTTAGTTTCTTTGAAAATCCATGTCTGAGTCCTTTTAGAAGCATAAAGAGAGAAATGCAGTGGAGAGCATTTGGATTGTCAACTGTGCAGTTGCTCAAGTTTTATTATCCCATTAAATTAAATTGTGTTAATTGTGTTCAGATTATTAGAGGCCAGCTTTGTTGACTTCTGTATATTTGATCGTAGGAGAGCCTTCTAGTCTGTGAACTTAGGTTTTTTTCTTGCTTGCTTCCATGACATTTATCTATATCAGGCTTTCTTTTCTTCCTGCTAATTTTTTCAGTTATCAGGAGGCTAAGAGAATAGTTAGACTGAAGGTATTACTGAATAACACTTCAACTCAAACTGACCCAAAAAGATTATATAGCAAGATAAAGAGAAATTTGTAGACATATCTTTCTCTCTTTCTTTTTTTTTTACCAGGAGGTCCTGGGGATCGAACCATGGTCCCTCCATGTGGTAGACGAACGCCAAACCTCTTGAGCCACATCCATTTCCGAGGCATATCTTTCTGATTCCTTTTCTACTTGATTTGAATTCTTTTAGGACTTGAATATATAAGCACATGTGCCTTCATGAGACTTTTGAGATCTCTAGAATACAGAACTCACCTTTGTAACTGGAATTTATTAAGTTTTATATGTGCTTTGTATTGAATGATGGGTAGGTGTGATAACTATATATAAAATTATATTAAAGTGGTGCTTTTATGAGGCAGGCTGGAAATGGCATCCGATTTTCTTATGGCTTTTTCATGTCCGTTTTGATGAATCTATTTATTACTTCTATAATGAGTCGTACACATGGTTGGTTAGCCAAGTTATTGAACTTTATCAACCTTGGCTGAAATTCACAATGCATGCCAAACTTGTTGTAACATGTAAGAAATTACATCTGGGCTAAAAGGTTCAATAATGATCACTTTTACAATGGAATCTTTTACAAAGCATGGGATTTCATGATATTTCTATGCTTTTGAAAAATTATGTGATACAGTGAAACAAGGAATAACATATAACTGAACAAAGTATCCACTTACAGATTCAAGTTTAGAGTAGGCTTATCCGACTCCCAAGCCACGGTGAGAAAAGGATGTTTTCCTGAGTGTATTTGCTCTCACACGTCCCTCTCTCTAGAACTTACTAGATCTGACCTTAATCACGTGGCTTTTGAGCCCTTTTGGACATAGGGGATGAGACTGAATAATGTGCTTTTATATCATGTCCGTTTATGAGTTCCGAAGTGATTTGCAATATGTAGCTGCACTATTCTTAAATTACAGAGACTTGAGGAACTTAGAGCTTTATATTCTCACTCGAGAAATTAGAGCACAGATTGGCCAGTTAGCCCCTAAAGAGGTGTTGGGGTTTGAGGGGCGTATCCCTCTTCCAAGGTATGAACTAATTGAAAAATAAGACCAATGATAAGGCCAGCGGAAGCCTAAACCATTGCCTTAATCACTGCTGAAGGGGACCTGGAGAACGTGGCTTATATCTGGGGGCTGGTGGGCGTCCTGGCCCTGAATTCAGAATTCCACTGAGTGGCCTGCCCTGATGCCGAGCTGGAGCAGGCCGTGCCTCCCCCGAGGGCAGAGCCTACTCCGCCAGTCAGAACCTAGAGTTGCTTGGTTTCTTTGGGAAAAAAAGACTGCAACAGAAAAGCACATCTATTTCTTTAAAATTGTGAGCCCTTGCTCTTTTCTTGAATAACTAGACATACTTTTTTTTTTTTTTTAAAGATTTATTTTATTTATTTATCTCCCCCACCTCGTTGTTTGAGGTCACCGTGTCCATTTGATGTGTGCTCTCGTCTTCTCTTTAGGAGGCACTGGGAACCGATCCCAGGACCTCCTATGTGGGAGAGAGGCACTCAGTCGCCTGAGCCACCTCAGCTCCCTGGTTTGTTGTGTCTTTCAACTCTTTCCTTTTTGCGTCTCTCTCTTTTTTTTTCCTTAATATATATATTTATTTTTTTAAAGATACTTAGATTACACAAATGTTACACAAAAAATATAGGGATTCCCATATGCCCTGCTCCCCACACCTCCCACACCCTCCCACATAAACAACATCCTTCATTAGTGTGGTGGCATGTTCATTGCAATTGACAAATGCACCTTGGGGCATTGCCATCGAGCATGGCTTTGTGTCTCTTTTGCTGGATCATCTTGTTGCATCAGCTCACTGCGCCTGCCCGCCGTGCCAGCTCGCCTTCTCCAGGAGGCACTGGGAATTGAACCTGGGTCCTCCCATGTGGTAGGCAGAAGCCCAGTTGCTTGAACCACATCTGCTTCCTTAGACATATTTTTTGACTTTTGTTCGTTCCAACTTGCTAATTCCGGGACCGCAGTCTCTTTCCTTTGTCCCGAGTCTCTGTTTCTTCGTCAGTGAAGTGGGTGCTCCTGTACCAACCACACTGCACGGGGAGAGTCAGGTGAAAGGAGGGCGTGTGGCATGATTCCTAGCACCGTTTAGCTGTTCACCAGGAGTTACTTTCCTCATTATTTCTAGGGCTAAGTTTTTATTTTCTTAACTTTTTACTGTGGACAGTTTCAAATGTATGCCAACATAGAACTGCAGTTTTTCTGAAGAGGTAAAAAATGAACTGGTTTAAGTTGCACCCTTGAGTGACAGCGGGAAGAAGACTCACTTGAGTTCTAGACTCATAAACCAGCCAGCTGAGGGACAGCTCCCCATTTGTCATGGTCACTTTCCCAGTTTAGGAGTTTGATAAATATTTGTGTAAATTGGACTGTTCTTTGGTAGTGTACAAAGTTGCCAACAGATAATAAAAGGGATTTTTTGCCAAGCTAGTCATACTTTTAGTAGAATGGGCAGGTGAAAGCATGTCTGTCTTTTTCCATGTCCACTTAGACCTAAACCTTTTTCATAGTGTATGAATGTCATGAATGAATCACAAGGAAGAGAGCAGGTCAGCAAGCCATTGTGAAAGGGGCTGGGGGTGCTTTGCTCAAGGGAACTGGGATACTTTTGACCAGGTCAGTTTTCTCAGTGGCTGAAATGATGAAAGTTGTCTAGAAGGCTGTCACTGGCTGACTGTCTGCATGGCTCGCTCCACCGTCTTAGGAAGAGCTGAGGGCAGGGCAAAGTATCACCCAGCAAAGCCAGTCCCTCATAATAGTGCAGGAGCCAGCCCCGTTCTGCTGACAGCACAGTATGCCTTTTAATTATTCTGTCTTTGATGAAATATTTCTTTCTAATTTTATTAAATTTACTTCTCATATTAAAAACCATGCTATTGCACTTGCCAACAGGACATTTAAAATATATGACTAATTTGTTTTTATTTTTTTATAATGCTTCGTTAGAACTCAGTTGAACAATAAAGATGTGAATGATGTAAGAATAAGGATGTGAAAACCAAAGGGAAAAGGAAGGATAAGAATGAATCTAGTGCTTTCTTTTCACAGGGGTCCAAGAACAGATCCATTCTGGGTGGTGTCTTCCCACCTTCGATGTGGGGGACCAAGAAAAAGTTAAAGAGAGCGAATGTCTCTGAGTTTTAAGTCAACTTTCTAAAGAAATAAAGATCTCATAAAATCCATATCTCTTGACTGAGTCTTTTCAAAACTGTTTATTTTTTTTCCTGTGTGATAATAAAACACATTTGGGACAGCCCACTCTGAGAAGTCAGCAGGCGTCTGCCTGACTTCAGTAGCAATCACCCAACTGCCATAGACCGTAATCAAGCTTGCAAAAACCATGTGCTCCACGCCGCGGGGGAGCCAGAGTGAAGTGCTTAATGTGCCACTCCACTGATGGGAAAGGGGAGCAAATGCTGAAAATGGGGTTTCTGAATTGTAATCATCATTTGGCATCTCTATCACCTACAGCTGCTCAAAGATGTTTCTACCATGCAACATTTCTTGCAACTCCTAACATTTGCAACAGTAAATGCCTCTAATGTTGACAACCTGTCTATACCTTTCGTTGATTGAATTCATCACAGTTTCTTAAGAAAGGTAAACTGTGTCATTGGTCGGGCCACCTCTACAATATTGTGTTCATTTCTGAGTGGAGCTTTGCCAAAATAAAGGCTGACAGAGTCATCAGATCATGTCCTAGGAGCAGCCATTAAAGGGAAAGTGAATGGTTAGATCATTGGCAGAAGAAATGATTGACATAAATTAGTCTCTCTGTGAGAGAGGGAATCCTTAATGTGGCTGGCTTCAAGGGACAGCACCAGTGTGTAGAATTCTACAGGAAGGTGGCACTCAGCTGACTAGAAGGGGGGAGAAACAACTTTTTCTAATGACTCGAGTTGTATAAAAATGAAGGTGGTAAGTTTCCCTGTTACTGAAAATGTTTTAGGAGGCTTATCTTAGCCTGGGTTTCTCTAAAAACAGAACCTAAGCCAAAAGCTTATTTGTAGATAACTTACTTGGGATGTGATTCCAGGAAATACGAGTGAGGGAAGGGAGAATTACATGGGGGGAGGAGAGAAAGGCAATGCACAAAAGTTATGGGGCTGGGCAGTGCTGTGGGTGACCATGGCTTAGTCCATGGGATCTTCTGAAGAGCTTTATGAGATGAATCTCGTAGCTGTCTGATGGGAATCAAAGAGGAAGCTTTTATCCATTGACTTCAATCCGCATTGGACAAGGGTGGCCCTGCACGTCTTAAGTCCCCAGTGTGTCTTCCTCTATGCTTCCCATGCTGCCATGTCAGGAGCCCCAGGATAGGAATAGAGAGTGTCACAGTGCGGCCTTGGGTGAGGCTGTCCAGGTGCATTTGTGTGAAGTTGGTTGAAAACTTCATGGAGCTGTTCTCTGCAGCAGTAGCTGGAGTAAGATGGATGGGATTGAGAGAATTTGAAGTGATTCACAAGAGGTGCCCAATACAGTCCACCCCTTGCACCATTACTTGGATCTTTTCTTGTGTCCTGCATTAAGTACAGCCCATCATAGGGTCCCCTTAAAGGTTAAAAGGCTGTCAGCCCTGGTATGTGATTAATTCTGCGGCTTTAACCATTAACTGACTGATAGAAGAGATGTTGCTTTCTATTATTGATGCTACCAAGATGAACAGCAACCATTCAAAAAATATTTACAGAGTGCCTGCCGCATCCCTGGCACTGTTGTGGATGTTGGGGCTACAACAGCGAACAAAATACTACTGTGCCCGTGGCACTTACTTTCTTGTGGAACATAATTTTCAGAAGTAGTTGCTCTTTTCTTTTGTGTTATCACCCATTTCGAACCACGTGGGGAAATTGCCTGCTTTCTAATAGTGGAACAGGCTACCTTGAACAAATGAATTCCAGTCACAAAAGCGTTTACGTGTAGGCTCGAAGGCCGCTTGTCGAAGGTGCTGTAGAGGCAGTTTAAGCGGAGTAGGACTTTGGATTTGTAGTGGTTAAGGCCCCTTTCTTAACACTGAGATGGTGTGATGGCACAGATGGACTTGCTCTGCAAATGTCTATTTTGTCAAGTACACAATACTTGACTTCTTTCTGTTTATCTTTCCAGAGAACAAACAAAATGTTTTCAAAACTTTCTGCTTAAAAAAAAATCCAGACCACTGGATTTTATCCTTTTTTTCCCCTTCATCCTATACTGCTTTGAGAATCTGAAGGAAACGGTGGCTCCTTTCCACAGGGGAAAAATAAATGTATTCATAACCAGACATTGAGTATAATTTATTAGGCTAGGAAAAATGGCCCATGGACACCGGATTAAGAAATCGTGATGCTTTTCAGGAAGTATAATCATTAATAGCAGTTAAATATACTTACTTGCTTTAGAGAATCTGTTCTTTCATTGCAATTCATTGAGTTGAACAGGATTAGAAATAAACATATGCCTAAAAATGTTTTTGTTAACTTTTTATTCTAATGGTCACTTTTTTGACAGAAATTTATCAGCATGTAATTAATAAAGTATTATTGCCTTCAGAATTACCCTTTGCTAAACAATGGAAATTTCCCAAATAACTGGCAGGTAATAAAAAAAATTCCTGTTACTGACAGCCTGTCAGAGTTGAATCTAAAACCTAGGGGCAAAATACATATATTCTATATAGTTTCCATTTCTAGACCCTGGATTTCTAAATTCTTCCTTATAAAATTTTAAATTTCTATTTTTTTGGAAAGATAGGGCCTCCTAATTATTGATTTCCTTCTTTCTGTAGTTTCATAACAGATTTGAATTTCATACCAAAGGTAATTATTAAAATGCATTCTCTGATGGTCAGTAAATGTAATTTATTCAAGACAAATGGAAAGATTGTGGTATTAGAATTAGATGAGCACCCAAGACCTGACACTTTGTGTCTTACTCATGAAAGGTGCAGGATAAATGTTTATGGAACTGAATTAAGACTTTGCAACGCTTTCAACAGCTTTTGGAAGTGAAGTAGTTACTCCCCCTGTGGAAATAGAAATAACTCAGATATTACGTGATGAAAACCTAATGTTAGTTTACTTAAACAAAACTGTGTAGCAGTGTGTTACAGCCACAGGAACTCGTCAACCAAATGCTATGTAAGTGCAATGAAAACATTTGTAAAAACATTTTCATGCTGCAAAAGAGCTGTAATGCCAGATACTCCATAGTAGCTGGGTGTTCAGACATTTGGTTGTCAGGCTCAGAATTACATCCATGCCATCTTGGTTGTCCTTCACCTTGGATGTGATTATATTTATGGCATTCCAGCAAAGCACCGTTTTGCTCAAGTGTTGCATATAGAACTTTGCATGAAGTCATGATTATGAGTGAATAACTTTAGATGAATCTGTTTCCTTAATATCCAATATTGTCCTACTTCCTACAGAAAGACAGAATCAGTACTATTGACTATGATAGAAGTTTGCGTTTTTCTAATTTCTTATTTAGGCTGATCTGAGCAAAGATGTTCAGATTTCCATTTATTTAAACAAGATTGAGTTCTTGCTATGCCGAAGGAATATTTTTAGCTTAGTAATTTACTTAGAAACTGCCGTCTTCAATATTTGATGTTAAATTTGAACTAAAACACATAGCATCATATGACATGGGTTCTTACATTAACATTTTGTTGGATTGGAAACAGAATCAACACATTAGTCATCTTAATTCATTTAAGTTGGCTTTCTCCAGAATTCTGGAATCCAAAAACAACACATTTGTCAATTTTACACACAAAGGGAGAGGCAGGACATAGTTTTTAGTTAAACACCCAGCTTTGCAATGAAAAGCAAACGTAGTTATAGTAAGCTGAATGAAATTCAGGGTGAAACAAGCAGTGTAATAAGATTTTGATGCAAATTGAATACTGAAAAAACTTGTTTTATGTTGGTTTTAATGAGATTCTCTTCATATATGCTTTCATAAAATCTTGTAAATTGTCTGAAATTAAATTTTCTGTGGCTGTTATCCACATGGGTTCTGAACTTGACTGCTGTCATTATTAAAGTTCTCTTTCATGGGAAGTCTACAGGTCAAGGTCACTTTCATGTCTTTCCATGCTTGGTTCTTGTTTTGCTTCAGATCAGCTTAGAATTGAATGTTAAAAGTGCATTTTCTATTCTAGTTGTCAGCTAACTGTGGCATATGGGCCAAACCCACCCCCCCCAATCTATTTTTGTAAACAAAATTTTATTGGGACACAGTCATACCATATCTATTCATTTATGTATTGTCTATAGCTGCTTTAATATTACAACATCAGAGCTGAGTAGTTGCAACAGAGAACATATCGCCTGCAAAGACTAAAATATTTGCTGTCTTTATAGAAAAGGTTTGTTGATCCCTGCTCTAATAGATTAGCACATGTTTCTCAGACAAGGATTCTTCTGATTAATTTTCATAGATGTTAAGAAAATAAAGTTCCTGTCTCCTAAAAAACTGGTATGCTTTCTTTCATTTAATAAGGAGGGCACTAAAGAGTATTACATTTCCTTTCTTTACCTTGGTTGCTGGGAAACTCAGAGCTTGCTTTAGGTTTCTGGTAGATCAGCTTTCTTTTTCCTAATGTGGCCTCTGGGCACACATTTTCACTTTTTAAACAAAATCAACTTTTTGAGTTATAATTTATATACAGTGAAACTCATACATTTTAATTGTACAGGTCAGTGATTTTTGACAACTCTGTACACCCAGGTAACCAATACCCCAATCAAGATATAGAACATTTTCAACTCCCCAGAAATTTGCTTCCTGCCTTTTTGCAGTTAGTCTTCCCCTTACCCCCTCCCCTGGCCCCAGGCACTCACTGATTTTCACTTTATTTTTAATTCTCGTATTCATTATATATAGTATTTAAATACTTTTTGGAAGTAATTGGGGCACCAATTTTTAATTGTTGAATATCATAGCTGGTAGAGAAGCGTAGATTCATTTATTTTGTTAACCTTTAGTACAGATTTTGAGATTTCCATAGGAGAATTTGACATAGAAATCAAACGGAGAACATTTTAGCTAACGTATTAAGAAAAAGCCAGATGTATGGAGCACCTTTTACCTACCAGGTGCTCTACGTAGATGTCTCATTAGATTTTCCTAACAACCCTATAAGAAGAAGTCTTTTTTTTTTTTTTTTTTTTTAAATTATGGGTAAAAATCAAAATTCTCACAATACATACAAACATTTGCAAAATGATATATAAATATATATGCATATATGTGTATTTGCTTACAAAAATGTTATATTTATATATATATATACATATACATATATTTGAAGAGGTGCTTAGATTACCCAAAATATTATACGGAACCCACTGGGATTCCCAGAAGAAGTCTTTTTAATATTCCCTTTTTACAGGTGAGGAACTGAGGCTGATAGAGGTTAAGGATTTTTTTTTGTGTGTGTGCAAGATTCTAGGGTCACCAGAAAGTGGTAGAGATCTGAGTTTGAACTCAGATCAGTAAGACTTCAAATGCTAATAACCCTTATGTTGCCCTTAAAGCTGGCAATCTCATGGTGTGATTTCAACAACAAAGTGATGAAATAACTTTGGCTTTTGGTAATAAGAAGGTGCCAGGAACAGGAGGCCTGTAAATGTTTCCTTTCTATGAGATTCAAGGAAAACACACAGAGAGGAAACTTGGACGGGTTTGCCAAGAAGGAAGCTGGAAGGGGTCTTCGAGACTTCAGGTCCTAAAATCCAGCCTTCACCCTTCCCCTTGATAGCTGTGGAACCTTGGCTTTTCTGAGCTTCCATTTTCTTATCTGTGAAATGGGAGAATAGTATCGTATATACGTGGTGTTGAGGGTCAAGTGGGACTGAGATGTGAAAGTAGTGTGCAAGCCTGTTGGTGGAGAAGGTGAGTTCTGGGCATTAACAAGACCAGAGGTTCTCAGAGGGGAACGAGCATCAGATTCCTGGAGGGCTTGTTACAGCACAGATTGCTTGGCCCCACCCCTGCACTTTCTGATTCAGTAGGTCTGGAAAAGGCCTGGGAATCTGAATTTCTATGTCCCTAAGTAATGCTGTTGCTTTTGGTTGAGGTACCACACTTTCAATAGCAGGGAACTAGAACTCGCTTTTTTTTTTTTTTTTTTTTTTTTTAACAATTTTATTGCTACATATTAATAGAGCATAAATCCATCCAGAGTGTACAATCAATGGTATTTGGTATAATCACATAGATATACGTTCATCACTTCAACCATTATTAGAGCATTTTCATTATTCCAATAATAGTAATAATAATAAAAATAATAAACACTCATCCCCTCTCAATCTCTCTATGCTTCCCCTGACATATATAGCTGATATTCTGTTTCTTCTCTTTATTTATATCTATATTTTGTAAAAACAGTCATATATGCAATATTACCCATATTCGTATTTCATATGAAGTTTCACTATGTTACACAGTCCCGTGTTACATTTTTAAGTTTTTCTTCTAGTAATATACATGACCTTAGCCTTGCCCTTTCTACCACTGTCATACCCATATAATAGCTCTGCTAGTTATAAACACTGTGATGTGCTTTCACCATTTCTATTCGTTTCCAAAGATTTACAAATAACCTTTTTACCAATCCTGCACAGATTATCCCTCAGCTTTCCATTTTTGACCCTCATTCTATTTTCTGGTGACTTATATTCTAATTATTAACTTCATGAATTTACACAATATATTTAGTTTATAATAGCAAAATCATACAGTATTTGTCCTTTTGTGTCTGGCTTGCTTCATTCAACATAATGTCCTCTAGGTTTATCTATGTGTCATATAGTTCAAAACTTCCTTTCTTCTTACAGTTGCATAATAGTTCATCGTGTGTATACATCACAATTTGTTTATCCAGTCATTGGTTGATGGGCACCTTGGTTATTTCCATCTTTTGGCAATAATGCCAATATGAACATTGGTGTATAGATGTTTGTTTGTGTCACTGCTCTCAGTTCCTTCTGGGTATATACCTAGTAATGGTATTGCTGGGTCACATGGCAAATCTATTTTCAACTCCTTAGGAAATGCCAAACAGTCCTTCACAGTGGCTATACCATTCTGTATTCCCACCAACAGTGAATAAGCATTCCTATCCTGTCCAACACTTGTAGTTTTCTTTTTTTTCTAAAGATTTTTTATTTATTTATTCATTTATCCCCCCCTTGCTGCCTGCGCTCGCTGGGTCAGCCAACCACGCCGTGCGGGTCAGGCCTGCCCTCACCAGGAGACCCCAGGAACCGAACCCGGGGCCTCCCATATGGCAAACGGGAACCCTACTGATTGAGCCACAGCTGCCTCCCTGTAGTTTTCTTTTTAATAGTGACCATTCTAATAGGTGTAAAATGATACCTAATTGTAGTTTTGATTTGCATTTCCCTAATCACTAGTAATTTTGAACATTTTTGCCATAAGTTTTTTTGCCATTTGTGTATCTTCTTTGGACAAGTGTCTATTCACATTTTTTGTCCATTTTATAATCAGGTAGTTTGCCTTTTTATTGTTGAGTTGTGGTATCTTTTTTATATATCATGGGTATTAAACCCTTATCGGACCTGTGATTTCTAAGTATTTTCTCCCATTGAGTTGGCTGCCTTTTTTCATTCTTTTGACAGAGTCCTTTGAGGCGCAAAAATGTTTAATTTTGAGGAGGTCCCATTTATCTATTTTTTTCTTTTGTTGCTTGTGCTTTGGGTGTAAAGTTTAAGAAACTACTGCCTACCACAAGGCCTTGAAGATGTTTTCCAACATTTTCTTCTAGGAGTTTTATGATTGTAGCTTTTATATTTAGGTCCTTGATCCATTTTGAGATAATTATTTATTTATATTTTTTTGAGGTACTGGGGGCTGGGGAATGAACTAGGGACCTCATATGTGGGAAGCTGGCTCTCAACCACTGAGCCACATCGGCTTTCCTGAGTTGGTTTTTTCATTTGTTTTGCACGTTGTTCATTTTTTTTTTTTTTTTTTAAAGATTTTTTTTAAAATTTATTATTTATTTATTCATTTATTCCCCCCTTGCTGCTTGTGCTCGCTGGGTCAGCTAACCACGCCGTGCGGGCGGGCTTGCCTTCACCAGGAGGCCCCGGGAACCGAACCCGGGGCCTCCCATATGGTAAACGGGAGCCCTACTGATTGAGCCACAGCCGCTTCCCCATTTTTTTTTTTTTTTTTTAAAGAGTCACTGGGAACCGAACCCGGGACCTCCCACGTGGGAGTTGGGAGCTCAACCGTTTGAACCACCTCCGTTCCAAGATAATTTTATATAAGGTGTGAGATAGAGGTCCTCTTTCTTTCTTTTGGATATGGATACCCAGTTCTCCCAGCATCGTTTGTTGAATAGACTGTTGTGGTCCAGCTGGAAGGGCTTGAGAACCTTGTTAAAAATCACTTGACTGTAGAAGAGTTCTCTATTTGGTTCCCTTGGTCAATCTGTCTGTCTTTATGCCAGTACCATGCTGTTTTTACCACTGTAGCTAAGTAATATTGCTTTAAAGTCAGGAAGTGAGAGTCTCCAACTTCATTCTTCTTTTTAAAGACATTTTTGGGTATTTGGGGCCCCTTACCTTTCCAAATAAATTTGATAATTGGATTTTCCATTTCTGCAAAAAAAGTTGTTGGGATTTTTATTGGGATTGTGTTGAATCTGTAAATCAGTTTGGGTAGAATTGACATCTTAATGATATTTAGTCCTCCAGTCCATGAACATGGAATGTCCTTCCATTTATTTAAGTCTTCTATTTCTTTTAGCAATATTTGGTAGGTTTCTGAATACAGGTCGTTTATGTCCATGGTTAGGTTTATTCCTAAATATTTGATTTTTTTAGTTGCTGTTATAAATGGAATTTCCCCCCCTGATTTCCTCTTCAGATTGCTCATCAGTAGTATATAGAAACACTTTTGCTTTTTGTGTATTCATCTTGTATCCCGCCGCTTACCTGAACTTGTCTATTAGTTCTAGTAGCTTTGTTGTGAACTTTTCAGGATTTTCTAGATATAGGATCGTATCATTAGTGAATAGTGAAAGTTTTACTTCTTCCTTTCCTATTTGGGTGCCTTTTCTTTCCTTCTTTAGCCTAATTGCTCTAGCTAGAACTTCTAGCACAATATTGAATAACAGTGGTAAGAGTGGGCATCCTTGTCTTTTTCCCGATCTCAGTGGGAAAGCTTTCAGTCTTGCACAGTTGAGTACATTGCTAGCTGTAGGTTTTTCAGATATGCGCTTTACCATATTGAGAAAGCTTCCTTCGATTCCTATCATTTGGAGTTTTTTTTTTTTAAGATTTATTTATTTATTTACTTTTATCCATTTTTACACCCCCCCCCCCG
>JAKSZT010010873.1:9604885-9657305 GCA_026826555.1 Tolypeutes matacus | reverse complement strand
CGTGCGGGCGGGCTTGCCTTCACCAGGAGGCCCCGGGAACCGAACCCGGGGCCTCCCATATGGTAAACGGGAGCCCTACTGATTGAGCCACAGCCGCTTCCCCATTTTTTTTTTTTTTTTTTAAAGAGTCACTGGGAACCGAACCCGGGACCTCCCACGTGGGAGTTGGGAGCTCAACCGTTTGAACCACCTCCGTTCCAAGATAATTTTATATAAGGTGTGAGATAGAGGTCCTCTTTCTTTCTTTTGGATATGGATACCCAGTTCTCCCAGCATCGTTTGTTGAATAGACTGTTGTGGTCCAGCTGGAAGGGCTTGAGAACCTTGTTAAAAATCACTTGACTGTAGAAGAGTTCTCTATTTGGTTCCCTTGGTCAATCTGTCTGTCTTTATGCCAGTACCATGCTGTTTTTACCACTGTAGCTAAGTAATATTGCTTTAAAGTCAGGAAGTGAGAGTCTCCAACTTCATTCTTCTTTTTAAAGACATTTTTGGGTATTTGGGGCCCCTTACCTTTCCAAATAAATTTGATAATTGGATTTTCCATTTCTGCAAAAAAAGTTGTTGGGATTTTTATTGGGATTGTGTTGAATCTGTAAATCAGTTTGGGTAGAATTGACATCTTAATGATATTTAGTCCTCCAGTCCATGAACATGGAATGTCCTTCCATTTATTTAAGTCTTCTATTTCTTTTAGCAATATTTGGTAGGTTTCTGAATACAGGTCGTTTATGTCCATGGTTAAGTTTATTCCTAAATATTTGATTTTTTTAGTTGCTGTTATAAATGGAATTTCCCCCCCTGATTTCCTCTTCAGATTGCTCATCAGTAGTATATAGAAACACTTTTGCTTTTTGTGTATTCATCTTGTATCCCGCCGCTTACCTGAACTTGTCTATTAGTTCTAGTAGCTTTGTTGTGAACTTTTCAGGATTTTCTAGATATAGGATCGTATCATTAGTGAATAGTGAAAGTTTTACTTCTTCCTTTCCTATTTGGGTGCCTTTTCTTTCCTTCTTTAGCCTAATTGCTCTAGCTAGAACTTCTAGCACAATATTGAATAACAGTGGTAAGAGTGGGCATCCTTGTCTTTTTCCCGATCTCAGTGGGAAAGCTTTCAGTCTTGCACAGTTGAGTACATTGCTAGCTGTAGGTTTTTCAGATATGCGCTTTACCATATTGAGAAAGCTTCCTTCGATTCCTATCATTTGGAGTTTTTTTTTTTTAAGATTTATTTATTTATTTACTTTTATCCATTTTTACACCCCCCCCCCCCCGTTTTTGCTATTTTTGTGTTCATTTCCTGGGCAACTCTGTGTCTATTTCCTGCCCTCTCTTCTCATCCTTCTTCTGTCTTCACCGGGATTCAATCGTCAGATCCTCTGATATGGAAGAGAGGCATCCTACTGCCTGTGCCACCTTAGTTCCTGGTTTTTCCGTGTGTCTCGTCTTGGCTCTCCCTTGTGTCACTCTCCTGTTGTGTATCATCTCGCTGCGTGGCTTGGTGGCATTCCCTTTTGCGGGGCCTGGTGGAACACCCGCTCACGGGGCCTGATGGCGCACCTGCGCACACGGCCTGGTGGCCCATGCACCTTCTATATCGTTCTTTTTTTCCTTTTTATCGGGAGGTCCTGGCGATCAAACCTAGGTCCCTCCATATGGGAGACGGACACCCAACCATTTGAGCCACATTCGCCCCCATGCTATATCTTTTAAGGTTGACCAAAGATACCCAAAGTTACAGTCTTTTCCCATACAGGATGGTCATATCACCAGCATTCTAAAAACCAGACGTAGGGAGAAAACTAGGTCTGGGGACACATGCATGGTTTCTAATATAGTGAATGTTTAGCCTACCCTCATTATCACAAAATCAGGACAGCGAGAATGTTTGCATTGGAATGTTTTTATCAAGAAAGGATGCTGTATTTGTCAAATGAATTTTCTGTATCAATGGAGAAGATCATATGATTTTTCTTCTTCAACTTATTAATGTGGTTTATTACACTAATTGATTTTCTTGTGTTGAACCACTCTTGCATACCTGGGATAAATCCCATTTGACCGTGGTGTATAATTCTTTTAATGTGCTTTTGGATTTGGTTTGCAAGTATTTTGTTAAGGATTTTTGCATCTATATTCATTAGAGATATTGGTCTGTAATTTTCTTTTTTGTGTTACTTTATCTGGTTTTGGTATTAGGGTGATGTTGGCTTCATAGAATAAGTTTGGTAGTGTTCTTTCCTGTTCAATTTTTTGGAATAGCTTGAGCAAGATTGGTACTAGATTGTCTTTGAATGATTGGTAGAATTTACCTGCGAAGCCATCTGGTCCTGGTCTTTTCATCTTTGGGAAGTTTTTGATGACTGTTTCGATCTCTTTACTTATGATTGGTTTGTTAAGGTCTTCTGTTTCTTCTAGCGTCAGTGTAGGTTGTTCGTGTGTTTCTAGGAATTTGTCCATCTTGTTTACATTGTCTAGTTTTTTGCACACGCAGTTGTTCATAGTGTCCTCCTATGATCTCTCTTATTTCTGTGGGGTCATTGGTAATGTCCCCCCTCTCATTTCTGATTTTATTTATTTGCATCTTCTCTCTTGTTTTCTTTGTCAGTCTAGCTAAGTGTTTGTTGATCTTCTCAAAGAACCAACTTTTGGTTTTGTTGATTCTCTTTATTTTTCTGTTATCAATTTCATTTATTTCTCCTCTGATCTTTACTATTTCTTTCCTTCAGCTTGGTTTGGGATTAGTTTGTTGTTCTTCCAGGTGTTGAGTTAGATCTTCAATTTTAGCTCTTTCTACTTTTTAATGTAAGCATTGAGGGCTATAAATTTCCTTCTCAGCACTTCGTTTGCAGTATCCCATAGATTTTGATATCTTGTGTTCTCATTTTCATTCATCTTAAGATATTTACCGATATCTCTTCTTTGACCCACTGATTATGTAAGTGTGTATTGTTTAATCTCCATATATTTATGAATTTTCCCTTTTTCCATCCATTATTGATTTCCACCTTCATTCCGTTATGATCAGAGAAAGTGTTTTGTATAATTTCAATCTTTTTACATTTATTGAGACCTGTCTTCTCAGCTAGCATATGGTCTATCCTGGAGAAGGCTCCATGAGTGCTAGAAAAGAATGTATATCGTGCTGTTTTGGGGTGAAATGCTCTATAAATATTTCTTAGGTCTAGTTCATTTATCATATTATTCAAGCTCTCTGTTTCTTTATCTTCTGTTCAGATATTCTATCCAGTACTGAATGTGGTGTATTGAAGTCTTCAACTATTATTGTAGAGACATCTCTTTCTCCCTTCAGTTTTACCAGTGTGTGCTTCATGTATCTTGAGGCACCCAGGTTAGTTGCAGTAATATTTATTATAATTATTTTTTCTTGGTGAATTGCCCCTTTTATTAATATATAATTACCTTTTTCGTCCCTTACACAGTTTTGCATTTAAAATCTATTTTGTCCGATATTAGTATTGGTACTCCATCTCTTTTTTTGGTTACTCTTCATGTAAAATATCTTTTTCCAACCTTTCACTTTCAGCCTGGTTGTGTCTGTACATCTGAGGTGAGTCCTTTGTAGACAGCTTATAGATGGCTCATATTTTTTTAATCCATGCCATCAGTCTATGTTTTTTGATTGGGGAGCTGAAGCCATTAACATTCAGTGTTATTACTCTAAAGGCATTACTTACTTTGTCCATTTTGTCCTTTGGCTTTCCTTTGTCATATCTTACTATTGTATTTCTTTTTACCCTTTCTAATAATCTTCATTTCTACACTCTTCTATAAGTCTCTTGCACTTGTTTTTTTTTTTTTTTTTTTTCCTTTCAGTCTATAGCACTCCCTTTAGTATCTCTTGAAATTCTGGTCTCTCAGTTTTTGTTTGTCTGTGAAGACTTTAAACTCACCCTTATTTTTGAAGGCCAGTTTTGCCAGATAAAGAATTCTTGCCTGGCAGTTTTTGAGTTCTAGTACCTTAATACATCATACAACTGACTTCTCACCTCCATGGTTTCTGATGAGAAATCGGCACTTAGTCTTATTGGGCTTCCCTTGTAGTGATGCTTTTCTTTCCTTTTGCTGCTTTCAGAATCTTCTCTTCATCTCTGATATTTATCATTCTGAATAGTAGGTGCCTCGGCATTAGCCTGTTTGGATTTATTCTGTTTCGGGTGTGTTGTCCTTCTTGGATATTGATATTTATGTCTTTCATAAGGTTTGGGAAGTCTTCAGTCATTATTTTCTCAAATATTCTTTCTGCCCTTTTTCCATTCTCTCCTTGTGGGACACTGATAACACGTATGTTTGTGCGTTTCACATTGTCATTCAATTCCCTGAGACCCTGTTCCATTTTTTCTGTTCTTTTCTCTTTTAGTTCTCTTGTCTTTTCTAGTCTGGATTTTCTGTCCTAGAAATCATTAATTTTGTCTTTGAGCAATTCAAATCTGCTGTTATGTACATCTAATGTATTTTTAATCTCATTCATCATGTTTTTCCTTCCCATAAGTTCTATTACTTTTATTACAGGCTTTCAAATTGTTCTTTATGCTCACCCAGTGTTTTCTTAATATCCTTTATCTCTTTAGTCATATTTTCCTTTAATTCTTTGATTGATGAAGGAGATTTGTGTGATTATTATTGATTAGTTGTCTTAAACCCTGTATCTCATCAGGATATTTGGTTTGTTCCTTGTCATGATATTTGGTTTGTTCCTTTGGTGGGCATCTCTTTCTGTTTCCTAGTATGGATTGTAATTTTTTGCTGATATCTAGGCATCAGAATATGTTGGTGAATTTACTCTGATAGTCAATTTCTCTCTCTTGCCTAGTGTTTTTTTTTCTTTCTTTCTTTCACAGCTCTTCTTTGAATTTTGGTTCAACTTATTCTAAGTCTTTGAAATTGCCCAGCTTAAGTTATCAAAATCAGGCCTGGGACTCACTAATGTGGTGCAGATTTTCTCCCAGGGATGGGGCTAAAGAGAGACCTAAAAGCAGTTTTTCTTCTTGCAGTTTCCTGGCCGACCAGCAGATGGTACTCGTCACCAAACCTTTCCACAGAAGTTCTATCTTTCATCCTCCACTTTCCTGTGATTCTGGTCTAGCCAGAGCTGAAATTCAAAGCAGGCCCAGCTGGCAGAACTCACTGAAGAGCATCCTTCCAACTCTTCCTCCCTTCTCCCTTGTAACAGCTGACAGGGAGGAAGATGTCTGTTCCCCTCTCAGTCGGCTTCCATGAGCCAGGGATTTTATCCAGGCTTAATGTCTTGAGGATGGGGGACGGGAGCCCTTCTGGGCTGCTGTGGGGGTTAAGTAACTCACGTTTGTTGTTTTGGGTTCTTTTTCTCTCTGTCCCTCACCCTTCTGAGAGTTGTGCAGCACTCTCTGGTCTGCTGACCCCCAAAGCAGGTCTCTCATACAGCTTCTGGCCCTTTCTCTATTGTTTTTGTGTGAGAGTTGAGCCCTGCCTGTCTACTCCGACACGCATCATCTTAGATTGCGCTTTCATTTGCATATCTGTTTTTCAATTTTCTTAAGAATAAGAAAAAAAATCCAAGGAGAGGTTAGATTTCAGACTGAAGTCCTATCTATTCCACCTGTATTATTTGCTTAATAGAGACCTGAAGGAAATACTTTGATCTTACTTTCCTGTGGTTGAAGTCTAGGGACTGAAGTGCATGGGACAGTACCTTTTTTCCTTTTAGATAGAGCAGACTTGGTAAATGTACCAGTAAAACCCCTGACCTCTTTCGCTTCCTTCAAGAAATTATAGGACGTCATGTTTATTTCCTTTCCTTTTCCATATCCGTTTCGAAGCACTGAAGAAAACCAAGTACTGCTTGCTTTAAGAGACCCTCTAAACGTTGTGTGCTTGAGGGGTAGGCTGCATGTTTGAGCCAAATAAAAAATCTGGTTGAATGGGCTTCCTCAAGCTAGGAAGGAAAATCTCCACTGGACTCTTTTGTCTGCTAGTGAATTGCATAGACTCCTGCTGCTGGGAGCTGAGCTCCCTCCAGGCGCACGACTTGGAAGGAAGCCCTGCGAAGCCCCAGATCCCTTAGCAGGGCTCTGAAGCCTTCCCCATATTCGAGCTCGCTCGCGGTCCTGTTTGAACTGAAGTTGAGCATGATCCCTAATCACGCGCATTACCGACGTCAGGACTCGTACCGGGACCCTCTTGGCTTAGGGGCAGCAGATGGATGAGGGAAGCCAAACAAAAATTTACTCCTGGTTCCAGGAGTCAGGCAAAACCAGCCTCAGCTGGAAGGCTCTCTGTGCTTCTCTCACATTCATAGCAAGCAGGTGCCTGATCGCGGCTGATGGGTAGATTACACTTTTCCTGAAAGGTAGAGATTTAAAAATTGGTGTGTTTCGGCAGTCGCTTATCATGGTATTCCAAAACAAAATGTTATCCAGCCAAAAACTAAAGTCCTTCCCTTCTCCCTGCCCTATTGTGCCTGATTTTCTGTAAGTGGGTTTTCTCAGATAGCTTACAAAATGGTGGTCATTGCTTAATGGGTGCAGTGTTTCCATTTGGTTGATGAACTATCTAATTGGTTTGGAATTAGATAGTGGTGATGGTTGCATAACATTGTGAATGTAATTAATGCCACCGAATTGGACACTTAAAATAGTTAAAATGTCAAGTCCTGTTGTGCGTATCTTACCGTAAGAAGTTTTTTAAAAACCTGATATCTTTTATAAATTCTGTGTCCTGCGGGGGTCTAGGCACTGTAATGACTGAGTTATATCAAAAAGGTAAGTGTCCAAGTAGTAATGATTCTTTCTTTTGTTCTGTGCATCCTGGCTTGTGAAAGGAAGTGAAGAGTTTAATTTACTTCCTCATTTGAAAGCCAGCGATGCTGGCACATTCCACTTGGGACTGCTGGGGACTGTTTGACTATTGTAAGAGATCTCACTGGAAGCAGAAATTTATATACCTCCTCAAGTTAAATTGAGATGCTGCCTGCGTTTGTCTTCAAAAAAGAACAAAACAGCAGCAGCAAATGTACACAGCCAAAGCACTGTTAGGTTTCATAAAAATTTAAACAATTTCATTAAAAATATTTTATAAGAGGGTGGGTGATCTGGTTACTTAGATTATCAGGGACACTTTTTTCCTTTGGTGACAAGAGAAGGACTCTCCTTTAATTGGGTGATTTTTACATTAAACTTAATTTGTTTTAAAGTCTTTTTACATTTTGCCTTCCTGTTGTTCATTTTGAGTAAGTCTTTCTTGTTAGTAATTCTCGCTTCCTGACCAATCACAGTAAATGTACAGTTACCAATTTTGTTTCCACATAAGGAGGAGTTGAAGAGGTCATGGTGGACCCAGGGAACTGAGAGCACAGAGTTAATGGAACTCTCTGGCCACATATCTAACGTTGAAAAATGAATTTAAGTCAGATTTTTGACAAGTTACATCCTAGAAAGTTATAAGCGTTTGAGACTGAAAAGTGAATTTGGACCCTTTGAAAGTGAGTCTCAAAAACGTACTGAATTTTCCCAAGATTCTGTTTTGAGCAGCTCCGCATGACTTTGGGAGTGTAAAGAACTTCATCTCTTCAAGAGGTGAAGTAATATACCACTTTTTAAAAGGGGTGACCTAAGGTCGATCCGAACTAAGAAAAGAAAAAGGTGCTTGCTTGAATGAGAAAAGGTAGTTACACTGAAGACTCAGAATGGAGTAGGATTTTCATTTCTGGAAGCTCTCCATGGAATGAAGCTTGCTTGCTTGCTTTTTTTTTTTTTAAACCATTTATTCCTAACCACTTCTTAATTAGCGGGTGTGGAAAATATGCTGGGAGACAAGCTGATCATGGCCCCACTGGTCGTTAAGCAAGTAGAAGAAAGGCATCTCTCTTTGGGCCAGCGCAGGTACAGGACCCTGGTGGCAGGTCTGTTTGCCCTAAATCATAAAGAGCCCTGTCTCGAGCAGACCAGAGAGGGACGGAGGCTGCAGGAGTGAAAGGAAATCCTGGCGCAGCTGTGAAAACAAGGCACCGCTCAGTAATATAATATGAGTGCGGTTGCAAATTCAGAGTTGGGTTTTCTTCTTCTCTTGAAGTGGCTATAAATTAATCCATCAAAGTAAAAAGAAAAAAAAAAAAAAAAGGCCCAAATTTCAGGGTAAATCTTTCCACTTCGAAACCCCCCAAAACACTTAGGTTCGCTTAGTAGCTAGTGCTGGGAGTGGAGAGTTAGAAGAAGTGAGGCCGCCGTGGGTTACCAGGAAGCCTTGCCCTCTGCAGGGCAGTGACTTGAGTTTAGCGAAAGGCACGTGTTGGAATGTGAAATGATGGAGCCATCCCAGTCCTGTCTGAGTGCCAAGGTGTGAAAGAAGCTGGATCTTGTCGAGAGTCTTTTAAAAAACCTAGTGGTCTCTACGTCTAATAAACTGGATTTAATTTTTTTTTAATTAAAAATTTTTTTTTTTTTACCTTGAGGCCATTGTTTTTGTTTTATTTTTTTTTATTTTTTTATTTTTTTTAAAGATTTTATTTATTTATTCATTTATCCCCCCCTTGCTGCTTGTGCTCGCTGGGTCAGTTAACCACGCCGTGCGGGCGGGCCCGCCCTCACCAGGAGGCCCCGGGAACCGAACCCGGGGCCTCCCATATGGTAAACGGGAGCCCCACCGATTGAGCCACAGCCGCTTCCCGTTTTTGTTTTATTTTGTGCTGTTTTTATTTTCCTTCTTCCAAGGGTCTGGGCCAAGTTTAAATGTACTGTGTGCACTTTGTAAACAATTCAGTGTGGCGCTACTTTCTTTTTATTTGGGGCCTTTATTTTTTACTTTAACTCTGTTACTAGAGTTTGGCATGCAAGCCTTACAGACATTAAACAAAAAATTAAAGCATAACTTGTAATGGTTATGATTTTTAAATTGTCCCTTGTAAAACGGACTTACTGGTTGAAAGCATAAAATAGATGTATTCTCAAGAATTAGTCTTGTAGAGGTAAGGTTAAACTAAGGCTGTCAATTGTAAGTTACCGATCTCGGGAAGAATGTGGAGAGAAACTTCTATTTCTGTGGATTAGTTATCTAGTCTCATAGACCCTACACATATTAAATAAGAGAGAAAATAATTTGATGATGTATCTCAGTTTGGGGGTAGGTTCCATAAAGTGGGTATGTTTATGTAATCAAGTGGCTGAAGAGGCTTAAATTCTTTGCCTTGACGTGATGACGCAGGAAGGAAATAGGCACGGCAGTCTGTTGAAATTGAAGCAGCTCCTGTTTAGACTCTTTCTCCCTTCCAGAAGGACAACTGCTTAGCAAGTTTAGCTTAAATGATGCAAATACTAAAATGTGAACATGTCTCATAATATCCTGCTATGTTTTAAAGCTCTACAAAGAATAGCCATCAAAGTTTATAAATCATATTTAACAGGCGAGATGATAGTCCACTGAGCTTCCTTTTAGTTGGTGCCTTTAACCCCAGTCATGTGGTAATTGTGTTATTTGGGGGGCTGGATGGTGGGGGGCACTTGCTTTGAACTCAGGCCATACTGCCCACTGGGAATCCTCTGCCTTTTTTTTTGTGATCACGAGAGTCCCTTAACCTCTGGGGCCTATGGTTCAGTTCTGTAAGAAAATGATGTCCTAGGATTTCTGTGAAGGCACCTTAGAACTAGATTATGTATTTTGTAAATACACCTGGCATGGTGCTCGGCACAGAGTCACACTCCCAAGTCCTCCTTCCTAACTGTATATCCTTACAGTTTTCTCTAAAAATCAGCATGCTCAGAATTCGTTTGGGATAGGAATAGACTCTCCCTTTATTTTCTCACTTGCATTCATTGCTCTGTATTAAAATGTATAAAGACCCATAAATTATCAATTACTCATTAATATTTTTATTTTTAAATTAGTTTCTTATTGTAAGAGGCACACATGCATGCATTTAAATGGAATTAGACATTGTAAAATGCAAAATAAGTCTTTGCCTCTCAGCAATAGTCCTGCTCTCGAAGTAATCGATGTTAATGCGTATTTACGCACGTACCTACACCCAGCTTTATGTGTCACAAATGGGATCACATATGCATGCTCCTCCGTTGTTGGCTTTATTCTCTTTATTACATGGAGGTGTTTGCTTGTCTTTTCATCTTATTCCACCCCATTCTTTTTAACTGCAGCACAATATTTCCTTCTACGCTTGCCATATAATTTATTTAACCTAACTGATGGCCATTTAGGTTGAGTCCAGCTTTTCACATTGTTACAAACAGTACTGAGTTGAGCATGTTCTCATTTACATTTTTGCCCATGTGGGTAAGTGTAGTTGTAGGATACATTTCTGGATGTGGATGAGCTGGGTCAAAGAGCATGTCCATTTAAAATTTGACAGGTATGGCCCAAATGTCCCTAAAGATGTGGGCCTGCTTTATCCTCCCCCCGCTAATATATGAGGTTGCCTGTTTCCCCACACTCCGACCAATGTGGCCGCTGCTCAGTTCGGCTGCTTGTACAGAGTCTATCTTTATTGGGCCTGCCTAGGACCGTGTTAAATGTAATCTTTGTAACCAGGATTGTCACTGGTGGATCATTCAACGGGCACGTTGGCAGCAGCGCTTGTAGCCAGCCTAGGGTCAGTCTTGCCTCTCGAGAGAGCTCAGGCTGTCCCTTGGAATTTACCGTATAGCTTTACAAAACTTTACAGCCTTTGAGTTGTACTGTCCAAAGCACGTAAACACAGCCTGCTGGTATTTATTTCAAAAACTGTTCCACACGAACAGAATGTTTCCTGCTTCTGTAGTCTTATCTCTTGGGTTGGCATCTTTCCTTTGTAAATATTTGTACTTGATGCTTATTTATGCGATAAGGGGCATTTAGAAAGCTCTGTTGGGTACTCGTGGCTAGCTGTATAAAACACATTCATTTAAAAGCAGAGCTGGTTATGACTTATTTTCCTCTGGAGAGATCTGTGTAGTTTTTTTGTTTAGAGCAATTTTTATTGAGATGTATTCGCATCTCATACACTCCATCTAAAGTGAACATTCAGTGGCTTTTGGTATAATCACAGAGCTGTGCATTCATTACTGCAATCAATTTTAGAGCATTTTCTATGTAGTTTTGTAATTTCTTAAGAGTTGCCAACTATGGTAAGTGTTTAGAAAGAGTGGTTTCTAACTCTTTGGAACTCAGACAGTGTAATTGAAATGGTGCAGACCGTGGTAATTCCAATTACTCCAGAAAGAGAAGTATGTATTACCTGGTCCGTATCTGTGGCATTGATCTTGACCTTGCAGACATGGTGGCATCTGCAACATCCTAGGAGAGTTGCCACCTCAATATCATGGTCAATTCATGTCACCATAATTTCACTTACATTAGTCAGATCAGTTTGGAAAACATGGCCCCTGAGCTTACAGGCAGATGTAGGAGAAACTTTCTTACAGTTAGTAGTTTATAAAAACAGGAGACGGATGTGGCTCAAATGGTTGGGCATCCGTCTTCCATATGGAGGGACCTGGGCTCAATCCCCGGGACCTCCCGGTAAAAAATAAGTAAATAAATAAAATAAAATAATAATAAAAAACAAAACAAAACAAAAAACTTTCCCCCCAATTTGAATTGTCCCAAAATCTAACTCCAGGTAAAAGATATTAGGTTTCACTTTTTTCTTCATACATAACGTTAGATCTCCAGGGAGGGAGATGACATGTGCCTAGAAGATTCTGCAACTTGTTGATTGATCCTAAAGATTGCATTAGCAGTGTATTGGTATGTTCTGAGGGGTGGGGGATGGGGATCACCATCTCTGTGCCCTTTTAATTGTGTACAGTTACAAGTAGCGTTTGTCTCTAGTGTTTCACAATTATAAATTAATAATAGCAACCTATTGGAAATTACGGGTGTTGTAATCCCCGACTCCTTTGGGCGTCTTAATAAAAATGATAATTAAAACCATAATTTACAGTAAATGGGGACATTGCCCAAGTAAATCCACAAAATGGAGAAAATTAAAAAACCAAACCAAAACAAAACAAAACACCTCAATCCAGGAGGAGCCTTCCTAGCATCAGGGAAAGAGATAGTCTTGTTCTGAGGGCCTACTTAAGTGGCAACTTTGTTGGTATTTGGGGGCCGAGTTCCCACACCTGATGTTCTTTGTGCCTGAGGAATCCGTGGGTGACTCTGTCCCCGTGATCCACCCTTCCTGTGTCACCCTCCACCACCTCCCACCAGCCTCGTGCTCCCCTTGTGTTCCCTGTCAGGTTAAATGAATTCCCATCCTCCCCCACTGCCCGACTGGTGACTCTGGAGCCTTCCGGATGCTTCTTCAAACCTAGATGCAGGCGGTCCCCAGACTGTTGGTTTTTGCTTCCTAAACAGTTTTCTAATCCATCCCCCTAATTGCTCAGCCTAAGAGGGGCTTCCTTCCCTCATGGCGGTCACCAGGCTTTGGTGTCCTCATCCAGCCCACTCTGCGCATGACCACTAGACAGATCTTAAATGATAGTAACGACGACAGTAAGGGCCATGTGATTATTGCTCGCTGCAGAAGAGTCCCAGAGCTCCCCCCTGGTGTGCAGAGTTTCATCCCCCATCGTATTCCCTAATCTTCATGCACCTGAGCCATGTACTCGTCCTTGTTCCTATTTTGCCATGCATGTGCCTTTTTGCTTGTCTGGTTCAGTTTTATGTGCTTTGGTCCCAACGTCGTTCTCGGCCCAGAGTTTCTGCTGCAACTCAGCGACGTTTGGGAAATGCTAAAAAGATGGGCAAGGAGCTTGCACCACATATCCAGATTTCTGCAGAGCTGTGAGTTATTTCCTGTGCCCGTCTCTGTGCAAAGTGTCAGATTTTAAAATGCGTAACTATCATCCTGTTCTTCTTGTGTTGACAGAGTAAGACTTGGCGTGGCTTAAATAAAATCTCTAGCAGGTCAGTGTGAAACGCTCTTTGAGATTTGGAGATTTGATTGTGAACATTGTAATTGAGACAGTTTTGTGGTAAGGCTTGGGTTATTGTCTCTGGCAGTAATCTTCCCCAGATGATGTGCCCTGGGACCAGTGCCAGTGGCCTGGCAGGCAGTGTCAGCAGCGTGACGGGGGCTCAGCCAGCCCGAGCCCAGAGCCATCTCTAGCGGCACTGGCTCGTCGGCCCACCTGACTATCACCAGGTGGGGATGTGGGTCAAGCGTGGCCAGATTGTAGGCTTTTTCAGAGAAGCAGCTGGGCATCTAGCTTTTGATACATAACCGTTCGGTTTTAGTGCTGGCAACGACTTCTTCTTAGGCAGGAAGGGAGGAAAAGAGTAAGGAAGAAAAGATGGGAGGGAGAAGGGAAAGATGGAGAAAGGAGAGGGGGAAAAATGGAAGGGATAGGGAAGGAAGGAAGAAATGGAAGAAGAAAGGAAGTAAGGGAGGGAATAAGGAAAGAAAGAAGGAAGGAAAGGAAGGGAGAGAATAAGGAAAGCAGAAAGGAAGACAAATGAAAGGAAGAAGGAAAACAGTGGGGACTGAACAAAACAGGCCTCTAGGTTTGATTTGTACTGTGATCACCAGTTTGCAACCTCTTTTCTAGAGAATGAAAACTGATGTAAGACAAATGGGAATTTTATCTTTTTGTGTTTTCAGTTTTATGGTATTTTATTTTTCTTTTCTTTTCTTTTTACTGGGAGGTCCCGGGGATCGAACCCAGGTCCCTCCGTCTGGGAGATGGATGCCCAACCATTTGAGCCACATCCGCCCTTCTACAGTATTTTAATGTTTGTGCCAAACCTAAAACCTAGGACAGTGAGATATTAAACCTCCATGGCCACTTAATTTTTCTGATTTGATTGGATGTAACAAGTGCTAGAAAACTGATGCTAACCATTGTTTTAAAACCTCTTCCTTTACTTTGTTTATATTATTAGCTTTGAATATTCTTCTGAACGCACTCTTGCCATCTACATGCAGTTAGGCTGGTTCAATTTTAACATTGTCATAAAGTTAATTTTTTATAAGATGAATCAGGTTATTAAATTTAGTAAACCATTGCCTTCATTATTTTGCACAAACTTTGGCACTGTGCAGAATTGGCTTAGCACTACTTCATTTAGCTAATTAAACTGGTCATTGGCTGCAGTCTTATGAGAGTGAGGGATGCTATTCTCATGGGCTTTGACCAGGACTTTAGCAGTAGGTAGCATTATTAAACTTTTTTGTTTTATAAACTCCACACTCCAGAGATATGGTTTACTATAAAAGTGTTATTGTCCTTCCAGTTAAGCTATCATCTTTTGAAATATCCATGCTTTGGTTTTGCTCCGAAGGCAATTGTGTAAGATAAGAATATGGAGTTGTCCATTGCAGCTTTTAAAAGTAGGCTAGCAGTGTGTAACACATTGCTTAGATAAAGGAAGATATAAGACCCAAAGTATAATTTTATAAGACAGAGAGATAGATGGCTTAGCTGTAACGACAGAAAGGAATTCTCTAAAGAAGAGAGGGCGCAAACTCTTGCCTGCAGCCTGTTGCTGCCATCACGTCAGTGTGCTCTTTTTGGTAATAAAAAGTTCTTTGATGTAGGTTATTTTGTCAAGTGAGATAGCATGACTTAACAGGCTTGTTTGGGAAAATAAAATTTGATAGAAAAAGGGTATGCTTTCCCCCCCTACCTAGATTTCTAGGTGGTAGTGTTCAAAACTGCAGGTTTTTAATGTTTATCTTTGCAGGATTTTAATGTTTATTCATTATTTAAAAGGAAGTTATAGAGCCAACAGTGTTCCTGTTTGAACAACTTGGATTGCTTTAAAACAGTCCAGAACCATGGCCTATTAGCCATCTACAAGGACCATTCATTCATTTGGCAGATCTTTATTGAATCCTACTGGGTGCTAGTCCCATGGGATGCAGAGATGAAAAACCCTATACCACAAGGAGTTTACTGTTAACCTGATAAGTTCATTAGAGAAATAAGGCTCTGGGGCCTGCCTGACCTTGCAGTATGTTGACGCTTTCTTAGGTCCATTAAAAATAGGGTTGCTAAAGAATGACTAAGTATTGCGTTTACCATCTTCCCCCACCCTTCAGTATAATTTTTTTCTTTTGATACCCTGTGATGAAAATGTGGTGAAAAGTATTTCTGATCAATTGCTTTGACCCGGGAATTTCAAAGGGACAGAGTCCACCATTTTCTTCAAGATCTTCTGGGTGTGTAGTCTTGGGATTGCAGGTGAGGGTGATTTTGGCCACTTTACTTTATTCCGTGTGGCTGTCAGCATTTCATTAGCCTGATTGATGTAGCATATCAGCCAGCAAGATTTCCTCCTGTGCCTGCTTCCTCTAGTCTTGGAACAGCTGGTGTTTTACTACTCTCTCTTTCCCCAAAGGATCTAGGTGTCTTTTGTTCACTGTTGATAAGAGGTGAAAGTGGCATCCTGGGTAAAAATGAGTAAATTTCAAATTATTGTCTTTTTGTCTCACGGCTAGAAGATACGGCTTCAAACACCTTTCACAACATAGACCAAAGGGGAGGCAAACAGCATTAGATGTTAAATACTCCAGGTTTTAAATACTTTGTGCATTGTTTTAGGATCTGATTCAATTATATGAGGTCATTCTTAGGTAATGATAAGTGAATATTTTGGGCTACAGAATTTGCATCATCTCAGGAAATAATGCAGGTTATCTCAGCAATGAAGTTCAAGTATGTTCTAGAGCTGGTATTCGGGCAAATGGAATGGCAGACCCTTTGGCTCCTTTCTTTGAATTCTTGTTGCTATTAAGCCACTCTTGGGTTGCTGTTGGGAGTAGATCTAGAAGAAAGTTTTAAATTTTCAGTAATAATGACTGCTATTTTTAGGTAGGTCGTACAAATCAGAGAGAAGACATAGGACTGTACAGTAAAGATTTTGAAAAGAGGAGGCAACTAACATTTGTTATCCACTGACTATGGTTATGGTAGACTCTTAATGTATGTTCACTGTTCACTCCCCATTTTACAGAAAAGATCATGGCATTTCAGATAGGTTAAAGGCCCAATCTCAGCTCTCACAGCTTATAAATGACTAGATGCAGTATCTATGCAAGTGTGTCAAGCTCCTGAGGTTAAGTTTTCCACTGTGCTGAGCTGGCTTCCCTTGAGCACTAGTTTATATAAATAGATTGGCCTCCATGAAGATTAGCTGTATGGAAGTCATATGACTGGATGAACTTCGTTAGCCTCTTTCACATCCCATCTCAAAAAGGTTATGATACTCTGATTTTCTGCACGTATTAACATTATCTTGGAAAAAACTGTGGTCATTTGACTTGGATTTGGCTGGGATGCACTGCTGCTTTCTTGAATAGAAACGGTTACTTTGATGTTGCACTGTGTCCTCTATGGCCCTTCACCACAGCTTACAGAATGCACTGTTTTACAGTTCAGAGCAGTGGTTTGGTGCTCAAGCTCTGGAATTAGGCTGCCTGTTTTACTTTTTCATCAGTAATACATAAGAGTTCCAATTGGTCTACATCCTTGACCACATTTGGTATGGTCAGTTATTAAAATGTTAACCATTGTAGTGGGTATATGGTGGTGTCTCACTATATCTTTAATTTGCATTTTCCTAATGACTAATAAAAAAGTTGAGCCTCATAAAAAAGTTGAGAAATTTTTCTGTTCTCTACAAGAGTTCGTATAAGATTGGTGTTTTCTCCTTTCTTAAATATTTGGTAAAATTCACTGCTGGAAAGATATATGGGTCCAGAGTTTTCCTTGTGAGATTTTGAAATGTTCCCTTGGGGGGGGGGGTAAAATCATCCCTGATTGAGAACCACTGCCCTAGGTTTATGCATATGGGGCTCAGTGCAGGCCACGCCACAGGGCTCAATGCTTTCAGGTCATGTTTCTAATGCTGACTTTGCTTTAAACCATAGGGTTTGAAACAGCCAAGTCTTTTGCCCTCCATGGTGCATACGTGATCCTGGCCTGTAGGAACAGGGCAAGAGCCAGTGAAGCCGTGTCACGCATTTTAGAAGAATGGGTAAGCACTTGATTATTTCTTTTTCATTGTAAAAAAACACGCTCGGGATAAACACGTGGTGGTTTTAGTATAGTGCATAAAGTTTATTGCTCTTGGAATAAGCTTTTCTTTATTTTTAGTCACAGTCACTTTGTTTGCTTTATGAATGAAAGGATGAGCAAGCCCGTTACGATCCACACATTTGTTTATAGTTCATTGTCAGTGTCATCTGCTTCTATTAGTCAGAGGTTTGAAACTGTTTGCTCATTTAACTCATTTATTGAAGAAAAATAAAAAGTGGTTCACACCCGTGAATGCAGCTAGGAGATTGTTGTGCTTATGGCTTTGTGAGATTAGAAAGGAGTAAGCTTTAACCCTATCTCTGCTTTATCCCTTTTGCTTTTCTCTCTGTGTGTAGATGTCGGTGCTGATATGTCTATGTGTACTATCACGTGAATTCATGCAATAAACACTTATCTTATGAGGACTTGCATACTCTCAGCACTAAGGGTAAAGCATCAGACAAAGCAAAATCCCTGTCCTCGTGGGGCTTACCTTCTAGATAGGAGAGACAGACCATAAAGGGGAAATCAAGTTAATATTTAATGCAAGGTCAGGCTGCAATAAGTGCAACGACAATAAAGCAGAATAAGGGATGGAGAGTGACATGGGGGACTTTTTTATATGGGCAGTCTACAGAGACTCCTATAAAGTTGTGACATTTGATCTGAGACGTGAATGGAGTAAAGAGATAAGCCAAGCAAATGTCAGGGGAGACCGCTTTCCAGGCAGCGGGAGCAGCCTGTCCAGAGGCACAGAGGTAGGGATGTGCTTGGAGGGCTTACGTTCAGCAGGGAAACCAGTGTGGCCCCGTAGAGTGTTAGAGACGGTGGTGAGGAAGCCAGGAGAGAGTTTGAGCTAGGGAATGACACCAGTTGATCGATGCTTTCACATGACCTCTGGGCTTCAGTGTGAAGAAGAGATGGCATTCAGGCTTTCATTTGTCATTCATTCATGTGTTTATGAAGTGTGCCCCTGTGCTAGGTGTCGGGGTTTGCTGTTAAAAAAAGCTGACATTGCTATGTGAGCGGAAGGCAGATTAAACCAAAGGAACATAAATGCCAGTGTCACCCTGAAATAATGCTAAATGCCACTCTGGAGAAGTTTGTGGTGCTCTGAAATGGTGACTGATACCAAGATGTGGGGCCATCGGGAGAGGAGTACCCGAGGAAGAAGTTATTGAGCTGAGATCTCAAGACAGACCAAGGGAGGCTGGGAGAAGGGTCAGTCCAGGCAGGAGAGGTGGAATGTCCAGTGGCCCTGGGAGAAGGCAGAGGAGGAGGAGAACACCCTGTGTGGAAGCAGAGCGTTAGGGGGTTGGATATTTCTTGCTGACCTTATCTTCATTTTTAACACAGTGAAAGATTTCTTGCCACCCAAAGAAAGAGATCATGACTTGCTTAGGAAAGTTTCTGGTGTTATGGACTGAAACATTGTGAAGTAAATGTTTTAGTTTCCCATTTGCTAAAATAGGTACATACAATGGGATGGCTTAACCAGTGGGAATTTATTGGCTCATGGGTTTGAGGCTAGGAGAAGTCCAAAATTGAGGGGTTCAGCAAGGTGGCTTTCTCTTCGATGACTGTGGCCTATGATCCTTGGTCCTTGGCTTTTCTGTCACATGGCAGTGCCCATGGCGGTGTCTTCTCCATTCTCCTCCAGGTCTCTGGCTTCCTGATTCTTGCTCTTCCTGTGGCTTCTGAGGACTTTGGCCATATTGGATTAAGGCTCATTCTCTTTCAGTTTTGACACACCTTAACCAATAACATCTTCAAAGGTCCTGTTTACAAATAGGTTTACACCCATAGGTCCAGGGGTTGGGACCTAAGCATACCTTTTCTGGGGGACATGATTAAATCCCCAACAGTAATGAAAAGGAAGATTTGTTTCTGCTTTTTAAGTGTATTTCACTGGACCATTAGTTTGAATATATATATATACACACACCTACATATATATATCTCTCACAATTTTTCCAGACTTAGAGTCTGTCTTTGTTAAAGAGTTAAAACTTCTGTTAGGTGGTATAATTGTAATCTTTAGAGACATATTAAGGAAAAAATTGTTAGTACATGCATATGGTTTGAACGTTGATTTAGAATAGGAAGGTAGAAAATAAAATGGAAAGTAAATATTATTAACCATTTCTTGTGTATGCTTCCAGAAAAAAAGTTATTTACTAGCACACACACACACACACACACAATCTCTCTCTCTCTTTTGTTCTTTGATTTTTTCACTGAATACTATACCTGAGAGATCTTTTCTTATCAGTACATATAAATCTACCTCATTGTTTTTTACTAAATAATGTTCTGTCATGTGCTTATGCTATAATTTATTTAACCAGCCCCGCTTATGGTGGACATTTAGGTTGTTTTGCTGTTTCAAGGAATAATCTCAAAGATCTTTCTCTCCTTTTAGCTTTTCTTTTCATAATTGGGCCTAAATTATGCTTCATTAAATATTCTTGATATATATGTTTGTGAGTATACCTACAGGGCAGAATCTTAGCAGTGGACTTCCTGCTTCAAAGGGCCTGTTGCATTTAAAATTTTGGTAGATGTTCCCCAGTTTTCAGCTAATAGTGTTGCACTATTACCAGACCCACTAACAATGTAGAGGAGTTATCTATTAGAGGATAGTTTCAAACTTGTAAAATTTTGCCCAAATGATATTCTGTTTTCAATTAGAAAAATAAGATGCTAGTGGTCTAGTAATATTACAATAACCATGGTGTACATCAACTTTGATGTTTAAACTAGTGTTGGAACATAAGACTGAAACATACTTAATCCACTTAAAAATTATCTCCTTTTTGTATTTATAAGAAAATACCCATGTGTATTTACACCTGTATTAGTCAGCCAAAGAGTGGCTGATGCAAAATACCAGAAATTGGTTGGTCTTTATAAAGGGTATTTATTTGGGGTAGAAGTCCACAGTTACCAGGCCATAAAGCGTTAAGTTTCTTCCCTCACCACAGTCCATTGCCACGTGTTGGAGCAAGACAGCTGCCGACATTTGCCACGGTTCAGGCTTCTTGGGTTCCTCTCTTCCCGGGGCTCCGTTTCTCTCCGGGCTCAGCTCCTCTGGTTCTTCCACAAGGTCAGCTGTAGACTATGAGGCTCTCTAGGCTTTGCCTCTCTCCACAAGGCCAGCTGTGAACTCTTCAGGCGAATGGCTCCTCCCTATCCCGGGGCCTTCTTTCCTTCCTCATCAGAACTCCAACATCAAAACTGCTTCAACTTTGTTCATTGTCATGTCTTTTATATTTGATTCCCGCCCCACCAAGGGGTGGGGCTCAGTGCCCTACTGACGTGGCCCAGTTAACGCCCTAATCATAACTTAATCATGCCCAGATTAGCAGACCAGTTTACACGCATGATCCAATATCTATTTTTGGAATTCATAATTACATCAAACTGTCCAACGGCTACAATACCATGATAACTATTGTTTGATTCATAGAGGCAGAGATTCCTAATTAACTGTGGGACTTTGGGCAAGTCTCTTAATCTATCCGGCACCTTAGTTTCCTTATCTCTAAAGAAGGTGGGATGGGATGATCTTAAAGACTTATCATCTCTTTCTTGCCGTAATTGGGTCCCTGAAGGTCAGTTTTAGGTAACATTGTTTTGTCATTGTATAGTTTCACTCTCCTGTATAGTAAATTAAGGTAAACCAGCAAACAGCAATCCCAAAGAGAGAACTATCTAGAAATATTCACTGTCAGGGACACGGGGAAGGGAAATGGGAATGGAAACAAAGCTAGCACGAGCCATTACAAACTTTTATGTGTAGTAGATGGAGACGCAATCCTGTCATCATCTCATCTGCTCACTCGCTCTCAATGAATCCCTTTGTGCCATGTCCTTCCTTATCCCTAGGTTATGATTATGGAAGATCAAATTTAGCAACAAATCCTTGTAAATGGGAGTCCTTGGGGGGATAATGTCATTACTATTTCATATCACTGCCCAGAGGGTGTGAGGTCGCAGGACCTTGCCTTGGTGATGTGCATTGAGCTCGCTCCCCCTCGCCACCCCCACATCTTCCAACCTTAATATTTGCTGGTCTGGTTTTCTGCAGGGCCTTCCTTATCTCACAGGGGTTTTATCTGGCATAGTATTAAATCCCACCTTCTTGTGTTTCTCAAGGTCAATTTGATTGACTCCAGTTTCTCAAGCTGCTAGCCAGCTTGAGCCTGTTCATCTTATCTAGGATGAACCATATCAGTATCAGAGCCAGGAAGGTACAGTAACATATTGGTGCCGCATGGGAGATTCTCAAAATGATCCAATGTTTTTTGTTGCAGCAACAGCTCATTCAGAAGTCTTTGGGCCATTTGCCCAAAGGCTCTGCAGGCATTCTCAGCTCTGGCTCTGGAGATGGAGTTTATTCCTCCTCCCCCAACTCACCCTTTCCTGCCTGGTCTTTGTCTCTCTGTTCCCCCCCCCACATGCCAGAATCGGCATGTCCCAGAACATTCACATCTGCCCCTTAGCCAGTGGAATGTTGTTGTCACACCCACGAGGAAGCAGCTTAAAACTACTGGTTATTGAGTCTCTCCTGTGGGTTGCACCCTGGGCAGGGCACTTATACCCCTTATTTAGGCTAATACGAAGGCCTGGTCTTCACAATTTTCCGGAAGACCCCACGGCGATTTGGGAGCTGGTGAGAGCAAAGTCAGACTCCTAGTTCAGCCCATCTGACTTCCGAGCCCAAAGTCTGTCATTCCACCCCACAACCTAGCTTTTCCCCCACATTCAGCAGCATGCAAGTCAGTAAGCTTTGAGTTACTATTTCAGTTTGCAATTTCAAAAATCGCTAGATGCTGTTTGAGTGACTAATTTCAGGATTAATAATATTTCTAAGAAGAAGCAACTCTCATCTATCCTGTGGTCCAAAGATATCCTTCATATAGCTCTCTTGTGGAGATCTGGCTATTTAATAAAATATGACTTAAATGTGAACACATTTCATACAGAATTCTATTAAAAGTCTATATGGAATTACTACTGCTACCCTAGTTATTTTATGGAAAAATGCCCTCCTGCTGAGATGTTTTGAATGCTCCAAAGTTAGAAGTAAGAGAAGAAATGAAAACATTTAAAATATTATAGTGAGGACAGTGCAGGAGTTAAACTATTCTCTTAAAAGACCAATCCATTTAGCATAATTTAAAAAAGAGGGAGGAGGGGGAAGCCTGTCAGCACCCAATCATATCTAAATAAAATGCCTGTGGAATTGGGGTCCATGCTTGGAGCTAGGAGCCTGAGATGGAGACTGAAGGAGACAGCTGGCCGTGTGACGAGGCAGAGATTGATGACAACGGCCACCACCAGACAGACCGCTTCGGAGAAGGCATGGCCTGCCGACACCTCGATTTTGGACTTCTGGCTTCCAAAAATATGAGACCACAAGTTACTGCTGTTTGAGGCAACCAGTTTGTGATTACGGTCATAGCAGCTCTGGCAAAGTGAGACTGATGCCCTATGCTGTGGTGGCGGAGCTTAGAAGCCAGCTGTTGTTTAGCCCCATCACATAGGGTAGAAGTAGTGGCCACCTGCTTTTAGACAGGGTTTCTTTTTTTTTTTTTTTTAAAGATTTTATTTATTTATTCATTTATCCCCCCCTTGCTGCTCGTGCTCGCTGGGTCAGCTAACCACGCCGTGCGGGCAGGCCTGCCTTCACCAGGAGGCCCCGGGAACCGAACCCGGGGCCTCCCATATGGTAAACGGGAGCCCTACTGATTGAGCCACAGCCGCTTCCCAAGACAGGGTTTCTTAACCTCTACTGGTATTTTGGGCTGGATAATGTTTTTTTGTGGGGGCTCTTCTGTGAAGCAGCATGCCTGGCCTCCACTCACTAAATGCCAGTAGCCCCCCACCCCCACCCCAACTGTGATAACCAAAAATGTTCAGATATCCCCTGGGGGACAAAAATCGCCCCCAGAGTAGATATACTTTGTGATCTTGGGCAAGTTTCTTAATTTTTCTAAACATCAGTTTCTTTGCAAAATGCAAATAATAATATCAGTGTCTACAGGTGGTTGTGAGTACTAAATGCATTAACTGTATGTGTGTTAAGTAATGGACGCTTTGCTGGGGGCAGATTAAGGGCTCAATTAAATGTTAGCTGCTGCTATAATAATTATTATTGTTATTACTCATACTTGAATGTGCAAAGTGATGCTTTCTGTTCTTAATCTCGCCAAGTAGTTGAAATAGGAGCTGTGTTTATCAGCATGATTCTGATGGAGTTGCAATGAGTTCTTTTTCTGTCTTCATATGTCCAGACTCCTTCATTTTAATAGATGTGTATTTAGTTTGTTGATTAGTATTTTCCAGCCAATATGAGATATTAACACTCAACTGTCATTTGAAAAGCCATCTTAATTATTCATGTGATTGCTTTATCTTTTGTATTTACAAAGAAATACACTTTGCATCTCTTTAGGAAAGATGATTAAGGGATTAGTCATCAAGAACAGCAAGCAAAGGTTTATATCAAAATGGTTCTTGAGAAAGCAGGGGGGTGAAGGGTGAAAATAAAAGATTTATTAGTCAGAGGTAATGGAATATGCATGTTTTAGGGAGAAGAGCGCCTGCTTAGCTGCTTGTAGCCCCACAGTGTGATGCTGGGAGAATGAGGTATTGTAATTATTCCAGTTTTATGTGGAGTTGCTGCTGGGTCTGTTTATCTGTTTGCAGTGAAGGCACGTGGAAAGCCCTGACTAGCATTGTGTCATTGCAGCCCCAGTGATAAGCACTGGAAATCATCATTTCTACACGATTTTCAGGTACGGAGCTCTAGGTACCAGCCAGCGTATTAGGCACGTGGGTGTGACGCTTTGCTGGGCCTTTCATCAGTACTGATGCACTCGTGCTTTCATGATGATGATATTATGGAGTACTAGGGGGCTGAGTAATTAATTGCTTGTACTTTTAAGAGCATCTGCAAATCCAGCTACTTTAAGACACCCTCAAATTCACACAGTGACTTTATGAGCTTTACTAACATGTTGAAATTCCCCCCCCCTCTCCTTTGATAATAAAAGCTTAAATTCCCATAATTTGCCCTTATAGGTCAGAGTCCTTAGGGGTGATGCATTTGTGTGTGTGTGTGTGTGTGTAGGTGAGCAGCATGGGGGGTGGGTAATTTATAGCCTTATGCTTGTCTCGACTGGTGACTTGGCTTGGAAGAGATAGCCCTTATTCAACACCTCGTAGCAAGTTATAGGGCTCATCCCCATTATTGTGAATGATCTTTAGCCAAACAAGAATCTAAAAACTATTAATATTATTAATAGTTATAGATTATTGGGGAAAGTCCGTACTGAATCATCTGCCAGATTTATTCCTCATTTCTTTGCTTTAAAAATTGTTTTTATGCATAGTATTGGATTTTCAATAAATGAAGTATGATGTAAACAGATCTGTGAACCAGCAAGAACTATATAAAACACTTGCTTAAATCAATAAGCACACAAAAAATGGTGGCACTCTAGAGTCCTTCCTTGGGGCATTTTTGTTTACAAAATGTCATATGGTCATTGCCATCTGCTCGTGGGGTTGGAAATGCATACTTGTCTTTGTACTAGGCACTGTGCTTCGAACTTTAGAACGAAATATTTCTGTTATGTGTTAAACCCATTTTACAGATGCGGCATTGGAGGCCCAAGCTCTCATCTGGGAGCTAAGTGGTGGATCCAGAATTTGAAGTCACATTTACCCGACCACAACACAAACCATCTTCTTATCCAATCCAGAATTCCTGGTGTGTGTTGTGCCAGAAGATTGGCCTATCTTTTTCAAAGATTAAGACAGATATTGTATTTGTAGAGATTTCTTTCGTGATTGTGGATGATTTTCTGTCATGATATGAGGCTGCTGGTGGTTCTCTGGAAACGAGAGCTCCCGAGTAGCTTTATGAGATCTGATGGCATGGATGAACGGCACCAGAGGAAGCTCTTTCCTTCCCAGACTTTCAGTTCAAGTGGTATGTGGAGTATTTACTGTTAATTTTAAGTTGCCTCTCTGACTTTTCTTGTCACTGACCCAGGAAAGTATCTTTATCAGATAATAAATTATACATCGCCCTCATAGACATAATCGGTTGCAAAAATATTCTGAGTTTTCTCTCGCCAGAATGCCTAAAACTTGTGCTTGGTACTTATCTTCTAAGCTTTCTGTTTCATTTCTCATTCTGAGAATTCTACGTTGACTTTGTCTTGAGTGTTTTTCACTGTTCTTTGATCACCGTCTCTGGGTCTTCGTTTTGTTTTCTGGCCACTGCTCACAATCTTGAACTGAATCTTTTGAACTTTATGTTCATTGTAACCTTTGTATAACAAGGGCCGTGATTAACTGCAGAGTTTTAAAGAGTGAGAGTCAAGCGTAGGTGGTTAGCTCCAAACCATCACTCCCAATCATATGAAACCCAAAGCAGATGCCTCCTTTCATTAATACGGGGTCCCCTGAGTTCTTATTAAGCCGTTTTGACATAGTTTGAAGAGACGGATTTCATCTTTAGATGGTGTTCAGCCAATGGCTCTAAGGCCTGCTTTTGGCCACTGGGCATTTAAGGCTCTCTTATTTAAGAGGGAAAAAATGTGCTCGAGACTGTTTTTCACATTTATTATGGTATATTTTCAGAGAGTCTCAAATGGAGCAGGTGTTAGCTTAAACAGAGAGGAGAAATAGTCCTTGGGCTGGTAAAACCTCCTGCACAAGGGCAGACAAATACTGTTGCAGGTGAGGCAGCCAGTCTCAGGAGGGGTAACATACTCTGGAATAGGTTAAAGTTTACTGTAAACAAGATATTTAAAATAGGGCTAATTTTTAAGTTTCAGAGATGCAGCCCAGCAAAACAGAGAGAGCCCTGGCTTTGGAGTCAGACAGACCTGGGATTGAATCGTGGTTTGAACACTTGCTCACCAGGTGTCCCTGTGTGAATTTGATCATCTCTTTGAACCTTGGTCTAGTTACTCTTAGTGGCCCTCTTGGCATCATAAGCACCGAGTGAAATAGCACACGTGTATCTTGTACAGAACCTGGCACATAGTAGACAATAAATGATAGCTACAGTGGAAGGCTGACTCGTCCAGCACAGATCACTGGAATAGACAATACTCTTGACGGTCTTGTTGCAAAATGTGCTCACACATCTACCTTTTTCTTTCTTTCTTTCTTTTTAATGATCAGAGTACTAGGAAATGGCCAGGCTTCTCATCAGGATGTCACGTAATACTGAGACAAGCTTGAGGAAGGAACAAGGGGTGTCCTCCCATCCCTAGGGAGCAGAGAAGTGATGGTTCTTGTCCTCACTGCCCGTGTCCTGCCAATGGAGCTGGCTGGCCTTTCCTGGAGCCTGGGTTTATGCAGGAGGCAGTGGGGAAGTGGAGCTGGCAGATCAGACCCCGTGTTCCTAGGTGATTCCCCTGGAACTAGTCCTCAGAGTAATCGGGGGGTGCAGGTCTGGACGGCCCTGAGAAAGGGAGCCTTAGAAGTGGCTGGTGGTTTTGAAATATGTCCTCAAATCTTTAATAACCCTCCCTTACGAGGTGGAACCTAATTCCCTTGCCATTGAGTGTGTGGTCTACCCAGAGACTCACTCTCAGTGAATGGAATGTGGCAGAAAGACGGCATATGACTTCCGAGAATGGTCATACAGGGCGCTGCGGTTTCGTCCTTGCTTTCTTTTTTTTTTTTTTTTTTTTTTTACCGGGAAGTACCAGGGATCGATGAGCCACATCCGTTTCCCTCCTCCTTGCTTTCTTGACTCTCTCTACGTTGTGAGGACTCAAGCAGACCCCTGAAGAGGCCCACGTGACCATGCTCTCCCAACCACCAGCCGTGGCAGGGAGCTGTCTCAGCCTCGGCATTTAGATGCCTGCATCCCGGCTCATGTCTTGATGGTGGCCTCATGAGCGTCCCTAAGCCAGGACTACCTCGCTCAGCCACCCCGAATTCCCAACCCACAGAAACTCTGTGAGATAATCGCTGTCTACTGTCTCAAGCCACTGGGTTTTGTTCCATAGTAATGGCCTCAAGCGGGGAAAGCTCTCTGAGTGAGACTGGACAGTGAGTTTAGAGGGCACAAAATGTGGCCTCCAGATGCAAGGAACATTGACTTCTTAGACTTACCCTGACCATCAGGCCCACCTCATCTGCTCTGTTTCCAGTGTGCAGACTTTTTTGTTCAAACCCCCTGACCAGACATCATTCAGCTTTACCTTAAGCTCCTCCAGGGCTGGGCAACCCCCTCCCTCCCAAGGCAGCTCGTCCCATTTCTGCACACCTTTTAATTAGAAAGTTCTCCCTTATATCGAAGGCAGAGTCTTCCTCCCAGCATCTTCTACCCAGCGGCCCATGAGTGGAACCTCTGAGTTCCATTGGCTCCCTTCTCATCAGTACCTGGCTAACACTCACATCTCTCAAATTCCCTAAATAATAAATCCAAAGTTATTGAAGATATCGGGTTACTAAAAGCTGGCAGAAGGCTGGCCCCCACTCATTTCTTTGCCACCTCTGTCCCTCTTTTATTATTGAGGTTTCGGATGTGCCTGGTAAGGCCTGGCAGCTGGGGAGTGCACCGTCTGCTTGGCTATCCTTGAGCAGGCAGCAGATGCGGGAGCCCAGCCCTGCTTTGCCTTCCCTGGAGTGAATGAATCTGTGCAACAGTCTTCCTTTAAATGACTTACAAAGAGTACACATATTTCCCCAACAATTCTTAGATTCTAATTGTTCCAACTACAAGTGATCTGTAAACTGGGGAGCTGGGAGAAACTCCAATGCATCTTTGTAATGGCTTTGTTGTTTATTGAGAGGGACTAATTAATACTAATTAATACGTACTAATATTATGGCACTTTGACAGCCCTTCAGATTTATGACTCTGGGAAAACAAACAAATGAAATGCAGGTGCTGGAGCAGAAAGAGTAAGTTATTACTGAACTTTAATTACTTGGAATGTGTAGCCAGGAGAGAATTAGTTGATGAATTACAGGATGCTTAAAATCTACATCAAATTGTAAGCAATACGAAGGCAAAAATAAAAATGGGGGCTGGGGAAAGGAAGGTGCTGTTTTTGAGGCAGAGAACGTCAGGATGATAGGACGTATCTGTAATGGTTTTTCAATAATGTTTCGGTGGTTAATCCCTTGGGTTTCAAATGCTGCAGAAATTCACACCCCCTGCTGTGAGGGGTCCCTGTCCCACAGCCTCAGCATCACCTTGGAACTTGTTAGAGATGCAAATTCTTAGACCCCCATCCCAGACCTCCTGGATTGGAATCTCTGGGGGTGGGGCCCAGCAGTCTGTGTTTTGCAAGCCCTCCAGTAGATTCCAGCACGTGCGAAGGCTTGGGAGACACCTCTCTGAAACTTTTACCAAGTGCTCTTTCTTTTGCAAATGGGCAGGTACAAATATACATCTTTGCTTACAAAGATGTCCCACAGCCCAGTTCACCAAGTGACCCAAAGAGTTTCAGACTTAAAAAAAAAAAAAAAAAAATAGCAGTACAAACATTTATTAAACATCCATTATATGCTCGGTATAGTGGGTGATATAAGACCATTTGAAATAGTGTCATTTCCCTAGAGGGGTTTACAAACGAAATGAAATCCCCAAACTGCAACCCATGCTAGAAGACAGAAAGCATCAAATGAGTGGTGCTGCCAAGACTCAGGAAAGATGCTTTCCCCATGTGTGTGAAGCAGGAAGTATTGGCAGGCGGCAGTTGGCCCAGATGGTAAGGGCACGTTTTGAGGGTAAGAAAGGACATGAATGGAGTGTGAGTCAAAGGGAGTCCTGGGTCAGGTTTGCAGGTACCTGGGGAATGAGGTCAGAAGCTGCAGCTTGAAGCCCTGGGCTCCGTTCTTGGGAGAAGGTTCTGCTGCCCGTGGTTCAGATCTACAGTGGTGAAAATGGAGGCCGTGAGCTGGGCAGGACAGGAAGACGCTGGGCATAACTGCTTCTTTCCTACATTCAAAGAATACTTGTACATACATCAACAGAGTCCCAAAGGATTAAAATAATCACCCTTTTCAACGTTTCCTGCTCTGAGAACCTTTAACACATTATGGGAGGAAAACCTGCATGACCTTTAGAAACTCTCTGAAAGAGAGAAACATGTTTACTTATCTGCAGCCCTCTTTTAGGAGTAGGGAGATCAAGCCAGGAAGTGTTGAGAGTAAAAGGAGGGGCTCCTAAAAATTACACCAGGAGAGCAGGCATAAAGGGGGGCTGTCAGAGCAAGCTGCGGATGATCTCACAGTCTAATGAGGTTACATGTGAGCCGCCCAGCCAGGGAAGCACAGAGAAACAGGTCTGGCTTCTGATGGGGCACATTTGAGCCTCAGGCTTGCCCCTTGTCCCTTCGGTTCTGGGTTGTCGCCTCTTTCTTTTAAGATGTTGCTGAACTCATTCTCGCAAAAGCCCAGCCAGCTTCCAACCAAGACTGTTTCCATTTCTTGGATGGTTGCAAATGTGACACCGACTTCCAGATCTTTTCTTTTCAAGCAGGCTTCTAGGTTTTATCCCAGAGACCCTTTCTTTTACATTATTTCCCCCACAGTCTGGATCCTCTCAGACTCCCTCCTCCTAAGGGTGGCGATGGGTGCTTGAGGAACGGGAACCCATTTCAATGTTAGACTGAGCCAGATAGACCCCTTAACAATGCACATCTTCTACTCAGAGCTCATATAATGAAATTGAAAAATACATGGCCATCGTGCTAGAGTTGCCTTCTGTTTGGATTGGGACGCAGCTTGTCTAGCATGTAAATGTGGATGGCTGAGAGCTTGGTAAACTTTTACTTTGAGCTCTGGGTCAATTTGCATCATTGGAAGAGATGCTGGGGCACCCGGATGCCATGTGGAGGTCATCGTGGTTTCCCTGGTGGGCTCACTGCTACGGCCTCCCCTGCAGACCTACCCACGCAGACATCAAAGCAAAGCAGAAATCATTTAGGATCCATTGGGTTTTAGATTACTTTGAGGGAGTACAGCAAAAGTATGAGCAAATTTATGCAAGAATAATATAATGAAAAAGATCTGAATTAGTGAAGCCATTGTCTCTCAGGGAAGATCATGTATTACAGCACACTGTAAAGGCAAATCACATCTGGAGCATACTGTGCTCATAAAAATACTAGTTTAGCATCCCATACTTCATGCTCAATTGGCCGACTTGTTTAATTAGTCTTCTTTTAATAATAATAATAGCAATAATAATAATAATGGTATCAGCTAGCGTTGTGTGCCAGTCGCTGTGCTGAGCACTTTACATGGATTACTAACTGCATTCATCTTTAGGACAGTTCTCTGAGGTGGGTAGTATTGTGAATCCCATATTCAGATGAACATGTCGAGGCACAGAGACCTTTAGGACCTTGACCACAGTCACACAGCATGGAAGCAACAGCGTTTCTGTGCTACAGGAAGACAGAGGCCCTCCCTGTCTTATCTGGCTTGGAATATCCCCAGTGTGTAGTGGTGCCTGGTCAGTCATTGATTCATTGCTGAATCAATGACTGAGAGTAAAATGAGGTAGACAGTTGGGCCATGGCTGTCGTCCTGCCACTGTAGGTAGAGGCAGTTTTGTTTGCTAGTTTTTTGGAAACCAGAGAAGCAGAAAGCACTAATAACCAGTTTTTTTCCCCTTAAGTTCTGGGCTGTGTAAATTGATTTTCATACTGATCCTGCCAGAGTATCCCCATCTTCACCTTCCTTCTGGCTTGTTAAAGAAAGGCTCATTATTTACAGTACATTGTGTTAAGAGTAGTGCATTCCAGTTCTTTGAAAATTAATAATCCTGATTGGGGAAATCTCCGTTAACCAGTTTCTCTAGCTGGGGAAATGGGAGTTGACTGTAATGAGGAGCAGGCTGATAAATCAACTCGATTTTTGAAGGACAGAAAAATGGGTGTTTTACATAGAAAGACCGGCTCAAAAGGCAGAACCAGAGGGTAGAGGGGAAACGATGAAAGGAGACTTCAGGTCTCTACTTAGAATGTGAGATACAGGGAGATAAGGCTGATCAGAAATCAGTAACTCAGATGATGCTAGGCTTTCGGGGGTAAATAGATAAACACTTTTTCTCCCACTTAAGTCAGAAAAATTAGCTTGGGTTGCCTTGCTTTCTAGCATCCCTATTCCAACTTACATGTTGGTTAAGAAGTAATTGTCCCGAAGTCTGTCAAGATAAATGTATACTGAAAGAGAAATTCCATAAGAGAGAGACAGAGATGGAAACAGAGAGAGACAGAGATGGAAACAGAGAGAGACAGGGAGACAGACGTACACACACACACACACACACACACACACACACACACACGGGAGCCTTTGTGAGGCTCTGCATGAGGGGATTAGATCACTGTTTTCAGCCTTCTCTGATCATTTCTTGCTTTCTAGAAAGAAGGAAATTAGAATTGTTGAGCTATGATTTGTTTTAATCAGAAAGAAATTGTCTAACATAAATCTCTTCGTGAGTCTGCAAAAGCCCTAAAGCGTCCAGGAAAAAAATATCAATACTTTGCAAAGGAGGAATGATTGTTCCAATTCATGGCTTAATTGACTTTAAGCCTTAATGAAACACAGGCCGGGGCAGGCGGCACTCGCAGGGACCACATCAACAATGAGCTTCACCCCGGGAGAGGAGGAATTTAGGGTGCTTATTTGGTTCTTTGCTATTGATGCAATTTTCTAATTGAGTGGGGTTGCCTAATACCAGATAATAATTTTTTCTTCCCATGAAGAGAGTAAATTTTTTTTTCTGACTAACATAGTAATTTATTTTAAATTACAGCTTTTTCTATTGGAAGCATTCATTTCTGTTAGATTATTGTTCCCCAAGTGAAATTTCACTGATGCCGTATAATTAAATATAGATTTTTAACAGGATAGTATATATTTTAAATTTATAAGTAGACAAACTGGGGGTTTATATAGTCTTTATTTAAGAAGAGTAAATAGCCCACCCTATCAGCATGACGACTGCTGGAAAGGATTCATTTAGCATCGGTGCGTCCTGATTCCATGCTAGGCACCACCTTGGGAAAGCTGCTTACTTCATCCATCCAGAAGGATTGAAGATGTAGACTATGCTATGTGGGGGATTTTCCAAGACGCACTAGAACATAGCGGTTATGTCAGAGACTCAGGCCCTGGCCTGCCTGAGTTTGAATCCTGCATCTGCCACTCATGAACTTGGGCAAGTTACTTCCTTAACCACTCTGTGCCTCAGTTTCCTCATCTGTAAAATGGGGATGGTATTAGTTCCTGCCTCACAAGGTTGTTGTGAGGATTAACTGTAGTCCTGGGTGTAAAGTGCTCGGAATGGTACCTGGGTACCGAGTCTGTGTTGTACCAGTGCTAACAAAGATTTAAAAAAAAGAGACGATTAAGGCTCCTGTGTGTTCTGGCCCCTGCCCACCTGACCAGGCTCTTCTCTGACCATTCTCTTCCTCATTCCAGCATATCAAACTCATTGATCTTCCCAAACTCTCCAGTCTCTCTGTGGCTTGGCACGGAATATTTCCTCTTCTTGGAAGGATCTCAGCTAACCTTGTCTACCGAAGGAGTGCATCTTTATCCTGCCAGACTCAGCTCCTGGGAATCTTTACACAAAGCTTTCCTGGATGACTCCTCTCCTCTCCTGCCCTCCTTCCTTTCCTTCCTTCCTTCAGCAAATAGTTATCGACCCCCTTCTCTGAATCAGGTACTGCAGGTGCTGAGTGTGGGCGATAGGTGGTGACTGAGAAAGCAAAGGCCCCTGCCTCCCAGGAGCTTGTAGTCCATTTTGTTTTTAACATGCCTCCATCACAGCACTGATCACATTGTTTGTTGATCGATTGCTGATGGTCTTCTCATTTAATCAACCAACGTTTATGGACTCTCTGTTCAATGCCAGGCATCCCGCCAGATCCTGAGCAAATAGAGACATATAAGACATTGTCCTTGCCAGCAAGGAGTCTAGGTGTGGAGACAGGCATGTAAATAAATAAGTGAATGATAAGAACTATAACAGTATCAACAGCACTACTAGGTGTGCATGTTTGTAGGGGGATGAGGTGAGCCCTGGTTTATGACCCGAGCCTAGGAAATACTTGACAAGGAGAGACACTGATGCCTTGTGCTTCTCATCACTTCTGGGTGGTGGTGGTTAGAGTGTGAAGGTTTTTCTTTGACTTCCGGCAGACTAGTTCGTGGTTGAGCGCAGAGTTTGGAATCCTACAGCTCTGGGTGGAATCCTGGCTCTGCCATTCCCTGCCTGTGCTGTGATCTAGACAAGGTCTCTCCACCCTCCCATGCCAGATGGGCGGTTGCCTCCCTGTTCCCTAGGGTGCTTGTCAGGGTTAAATGAAGTGACCTGCCCAGCTCAGGAAGACCTGCCAGGTGCCACCTGCTGTGCTGAAAGCTCTGCATGGGAGCTCTTTGTGCCTTGAGCCATCATGGCACCCCGGCCTTCCTCTCTTTCCTGCCAGCAGCTGTGCTGCCCACGAGGGGCTGGCTTCTCCAGTGCCAGGCAGAGCCTCCTCTGGGTAGACTCGCTTCATGTTCAAACAAAGCTTCCTCGCGGTGGTACTGGATTTTGTAGGACAGTGACAGTTTCCAGGAACCTCTGGTCCGTGAGCCAATTTGGAGAAAATTGAATCATTCTCTGTGCCTTTCGGCTTGCATCCTAAAAGCCTGCACAAACACTTTGGACAGGCTTCAGCAACTTCACATCAAGGACTCAATCATGGCTCCGACATAAAAACATCCCCCGTTGCTCTCTGCATGTGAAGCTGGATTCTGTGCTTGGCACAGACCTCGGTGATAACGATAACGTTTCCTCCCACCATATCAGAAGGTTCTACGGAAGGCAGAATCCACTTAACATGCTCAGTGCTTCTCCTTATGAGGACTGAAAAAAAAAAAAAAAGGAGGAGCTGTCAAGATCCCAGCCGTACAGTAGCACTTCCAGCTGGAGGTAGGGTAGGCCTTTTGAAGTCTTCCGAGATGCCGTTTCATATTCAGATTTGTCGAGCCCGGGCTGGCATAGGCAACGGTCGTAACGTAGAAATTCACTCCGTGGTTTCTCATCCTGTCAGAGAAAGTGACCTCATTATCACCACGTTCACATTTTCCTTAGCCAGGACCCTTCTGTAGAAACAGTCGTGAATTTAATAACTGACAATCGTAAGGGTTTTACGATTTGTGGAGAATTTATGTGTGAGAGAAAATGGATGAATTAAAAATATTAAACAGCTTAACTGGCACCCACATGGATGAATTGTTGAGATCTATTTTTATCCCCTTATACTATAAACATATGGCATGAATTTTCTGCTCTCATTACAGATGCTGAGAGAAGGCAAAGACAAATATTTATATTACATTCATGTTTTACAGTAAAAACAGTGTTCCGTTTGTTTATACAGTTCCACTGTTACGGATTTTATGGGTGGTAATGGAACCACTGTAAAGCCGAGCCTGGGTTGCACAGCAGATGTGATAAGCCCCGAGATTCAGGGAGATATCTGGGGTGGAAGAGCTGGTGTCACATGTGCAGAAGCAGCAATTGAATTCTGTGCTGGGACAGGCCATGCCATGCTGTAATAACAAACAACCTCAGCATCTCTGGCTTGAAGCAGCAAAGGTTTATTTCTCACTCAAACTGCATTTCCATCGTAAATTGCTCAGAGGACTCAGTGCTATGGCAGAGGGAAAGAAAGGCTGCTGACCCGTGCCCCGGCTCCCTCTGCCAGCTTCTGCTCAGAAGTGACATGCACATCCCTGCTCACCATATCCATTGGCCAGAGCACATCTCATGGCCATGCCCAACCCCCGGGGGCAGGGGGTGAAAACCTGCCATGTGCACGCAAGGGGATGGAGAGCTGGATTGTCCGAAAACAGCCCCGAAGACTCCCTTCCAGCCTTTTTGTGGTTATAAAACGGACATTCTATTTTTCATGTAACTTTGAATCATAAGGGGACTGCAAAGGTACCAGGGACCCTCCTGCCTGCCATACCCAAACTCTTTAAAATTGACGAGGCTCTCTTTCCATTTTAAGATGATCTTGATAGGAAGGACTCACTGCTTTCCCCAGGAAGGAATCACATTGTTTAACAATCTTCAAAGTCACAGAAGTTTTTCAAGTTGAACTGTGATTTTTGTGAGGTTTTTTTTTTGTTTTTTTTTTTTTTTAAGTAAGTTTATGCCTGCAAGTCCATTGGTAGAGACTGCACTCCTTTTGGATATATTTCCCTTAACTGATGTACATTGCCACCAATGAAGCAGACATGAAATGCTGGCGATAAGCATCCACCCAAAGGGGATAAAAAGATGTAATTATGAAAACAGATCAAAGTACCTTTTAACAGCAACTTCAAGGTGGTCGCTAGAGCTGTCTAATGTGGTTGCCATTAGCCGCAGCTGGTGGTTCCAAATTGAAATGAGCTCTAACTGTAAAATAAAATACTCACTTGATTTCAAAGACAATATAAAAAACACAAACTATTTTATTAATATTTTTATTTTGAGTCCATTCTGAAATGATATTTTGGATTTATTGAGTTAAATAATATCTTATTTAGAAAATTTAAAATTATGTATGTGACTTATTTTATTTCTCTTGGACGGTGCTGATCTAGAGGACTAAGCATCAGGGAGGGAAAAAAGTATAATTTGTAGCTTTCTCACAAATCCTTAAGTGCTAGAACTCAGTCTAATGTGACAATTTATATCCTCTGACTTGTTGGAATTTTCTACTTTACCTTATTTTTACTTGTTTATATCTTTTTAGGACGTACCGGGGATTGAACCCAGGACCTCGTACATGGGAAGCAGGCACTAAACCACTTGAGCTACATTGCTCCCCTACCCTTTTAATTTATTTATCCCCCCCCCATTGTGCTTGCTGTCTGCTCTCTGTGTCCATTCATTGTGTGCTCTCTGTGTCTGCTCGTCTTTTCTCTTTAGGAAACTCTGGGAACCGAACCTGGGACCTCCCATGTGTGAGAGAGGCGTTCAATCGCTTGAGCCATCTCAGTTCCCTGCTTTCTTGTGACTCTCATTGCCTTTCCTCTTTGTATCTCCTTGTTGCGTCATCTTGTTGTGTCAGCTCACCACACCTGCCCATTGCTCCAGCTCACTGTCTTGCTCGTCTTCTCCAGGAGGCACCGGAAACCGAACCCGGAACCTCCCACGTGGTAGGGGGGAGCTCAGTCGCTTGAGCCACATCTACTTCCCCCTACCTTATTTTTTAAAAACTTAAAAAAAAAAATAAAAAAAAATTTAAACTCATATAGAAATTGCAAGAATAGTACAGAGTTCCTTCCCCCAGCTTCCCCCAAAGATAGCATCTTGTATAACCATAAATGTTAAAACCAGGACATTGACTTTGTTACAATGCTATTAACCAAACCACAGACACTCTTTGGATTTCACCAGTTTTTATATGCACTTGTGTGTGCGTGTGTGTCTGTGCATTTGTGTGTGTGTGTGTGTAGTTCTATAATGTTATCATATGTATTTGTGTAACTAACACCAAATTCAGGATACAGAAATAGTCCATCACCTCAAAGAAACTCCTCCTGCCTTCGTTTTCATCCTTTGAGTTAAATCTTGACAGGGCTGTTACTGAGGCTAAAACTTCTGGGCAGAAGTGGTGGCACATGACACCCTTGGCTCCTCTGCTCGTTTGCCCGCCTCTCCTACCTTAACACGCGGCTGAGTTCCTCCAGACTTTCCGAGAAGTGTCAACGGACACAAAGAAGAGAGCCTGCGCTCGAGGAACTCACAGTTTTTGGAGACTTACATAAGTGGTTTCTCTGGAAGATGAGAAATGGGATAATAGAAATTGATGCTTTGAACTACCCAAGAGAAGAAAATGACACAGAATCTTTTTGCCGAGTCTCAGGTCCCAGCTCTCTTGTCCTTCCGTTAGCTCAACATAAGCAGGATGGTTCAGATCACATTAGAAGGCAGTTACTTTCTCTAATACTTGTGAGGAGAAAGGAATGCTCTCCCCCTCAACAGGAATTTGGTGTGGTTGATACAGGCCAGGTGTTTTGTGAAATTGGATCACTTTCACTGGATCCAAGATTTTACAGATTTCTTTTTCCTTCAAGGAAGAGTCTCAGAAATAGCTTTCAGACAATTTGTAGACAGTTAATATCTTTCCTGTAGAAAAGCTTTTTTTTTTTTTTGAAAAACAACAACAACAACAACAACAAAAACCAGAAGGTTAAATAAGATATCTTTATGTATAGCTCTTTAAAGTGGTTTTCCTTGGCTTGGATATTGAGGTCCCAAGACTTGTATCTGTTTCTTCTTGTTGAGGCTAGGAATCACGCTAGGAAACTAGAGAAGCACCTGTTTTTTGTTTTCTCCAGGCTCAACAACCCATGGGTCAGAACCTTAGTGATCGGTCTCTTCCACGTCCATTTCAGTTTTTGCAAATTTCCTTTGAATATATTGCTAGACACAGATGCACTTTTCCTTGCTTTAACAAAATAGGATTACCTCATCCCTTCTACATGTTATATGTATACATAGCATGCACTAAATGCTATATTTTTCTTCTTTCCCCCCAAAGAATGAAACCTTATTTAAGATTTTCTAAAAATTTTATTTTCCACCTTAGGATCTTTTGTGACTCTGGAAATCTTAAAAAATCCAAAAAACAAAAGAACAAAAAGTACTTTTGAACATAAAATCAGTGGCCGTGTGATGCCAATCAAGAAACAAATTTCTTTGAGCCTCCGTTTCCACATCTGTAAATTGTAACGAGTGATAGTAATGTCTGTCATATTTTTGTTGGTTGATATTTGAACACCGAGTATTTAGTGTAGTGTGAGGCAAACAGGTGATGTGCAGTAAGCTTGTTTTTTATCCACATGACTGGCATGGATTTGTAATGGTAATAGATAAAGTCTCCAAGCACAGGACTGCACAAATAATGGGTACTCAATGAATGGATGCATTTTAGTTTCTTTCCCCTGTTTGTTGAATGAATGAATGAATGAATTTGAATTTGAACTTTCCAGTCTTAAGCATCTTCCTGCTTGGAGGTTGAAAGAAACTCTAAATAACTGTAATATATCATGTGGAACCAAATCAGAAAACAAATAAATCAACTTGTGAAAACTAGATAAATTTTTTATTTGTTATTTCCCTTCTTATTCCACTTATTCTCTAAGCCTTTCTTTTTATATGATGTAAATAATTGGGTTTAAACAGGTTCCTGGATAGGGGTGGGGGGATTCAGGGAATTTAAAGAACATGATGGGTGTTTCCCAGCCATTTAAGACCTCCTAAGGCTTCCATTTCTATTAAACATTATGGATGCAATCCAAGAATTTAATTAATATAACATCACTTCATTCATTGTAATTCCTCACCAGGGTTATAAGAACTTGGGAGCATTTAATTTCTTATTCAGTTGATTAAAAGGTACTTTCTGTGGTTTTCTAACTACCTAGTTTCCATGGAATTTAGTACTTGCCAATGTATATTAAATTAATATAACTAAAATGATCAAAGTGGTAAGGTGAGCTTTTATCTGAATATAAAAGAATAGTTTGTTTGCCTCAATTTGGAAAAATAAAGTTTTCAGTCTACAGCTTATAGTAATAGGGTCTTGAAAAATCCTAGAATAGAAGGACCATTATTTGAAAGTTTTGAGGAGGTAATATTAGAAAAAACAGCAGCTAGATATTTACAGAGTGGGCACTGAACTATGGGCCGTTATGATATGGTCCAGACCGAAAAGTCATTGACTTACGTAAGGATATTAACAGATCCATGGATGTTAGGAACCCTAATAAGGGTTGGGAGGAGAAGACACACCTTTTGCAATCAAATAAATGATTTTTCTTGGGGCCACTGGGGAAAATGGAACCCACATCTGACAAGGTCTGTCACATCTTCTGCTTTGATTCCATGCATGGCTAACATACAGAAAGTAAAGATCGATTAGCTCTTACAATAAAGCTATTGAAGAGGGGTAGATAGGAGGTAGGGCTGAGAAGGAGAGGGGCTCACGTGGCAAGAAGACAGAATTTGGAGGGTTAGGCAGAGAAGGTCAATGCCAATGTTCCTGACCACCCCGTGGAAGCTGGCATTTGATCCAAGCCATGGCTGAGAGGGAAAGCAGCTCATCTGGAGATGTGGGGCTAAGTCAAGTCAGAATCAGAGGAAGTGTGGGCTCTTAGGGCTAGGAATAGGTAGGTTAGAGAGGTAGAGTGGGGGCAGGGCAAGTTGTGACCTGTCAACGGGCAAGAGCTTCTGCTTCGGCTCCCCTCCATGGTGACGGCCTCCCAGTCACTCCTGCCTGTTGCAGCCCAGCCCCTGGCATTTGGTCTCTGCCACTGCTTCTTGCTAGTCACTGACACAACACAGAGTTTAGCCTTGGCTCCATTTTCTTCTTTGTTACTGCGGTTTCATGAAGGGTATGAAAGTCTGAAGTCTCTGCAGTAGTGCTGCCTTTCTCTCCGCGCGTCTGCCCATCTTCAGAGCCGTAATTGTGCCTGAGAGACTTATGTAAACACAGGACAATAGCCCTGTATTAGTGCCCTAAATCTGCCATAGCAGCTTTCCACAACCTGGGTGGCTTGAAGGAACAGAAGTTAATTTTCTCACAGTTCTGGAATCCTGAAGTCCAAAATCAAGTTTATGGCAGATTCATGCTCCCTTCGAAGGCTCTAGGGGAGGATCCTTTCCCGCCTCTTCCTAGCTTCTGGTGGATCCCAGCCATGCTTGGCACGTCTTGACTTGTAGATGAGTCACTGCAGTCTGTTCTCTCCTCGCGGCCTTCTTCCCGTGTGGGTCTCTGTGTTTCCGTGCCTCTTCTAAGGACAGCAGTCATTGGATTGAGGGCTCCCCCCGCTGCAGTGTGACCTCATCTTAACTTGATTACATTTGCAAAGTTCCTATTTCCAAATGAGGTCATAGTCATAGGCACTGAGGGTGAGGAATTGAACCCATCTTTTTGGGGGACACAATTCAATGCGCTCCAAGCCTTTAAGTCTGTATTTTGGGAAAGAAAAGGAGACAGGAGTCAGCTGACAGCCAGTGGCTGCCTTTCTAACTCACTTCCCATCTATACTCTTCCCCTATCATGGTAGCTCTTGCCTTTTTCCAGTACCTCTTTCCACCCTTGTAACTACAGACCCCATCTCTACGCCATGGATATGGGGTGGTGGTGGTAGTTTGCATGAACTAATTTGGGCCTGTTATGGCCCCCACCCATAGGCAAACTGGACAGTGCCACGATGGGCACTGGCTTAAACCAGACCAATCAGTTGCCGAAAGAGAATATGCTTTCTCATCTGTGTAGAGTTTATATGGGCTGCTAGTAGCCATGCTTCCTGCTACTAGAGTTCAGAGTAAAAAAGCCAAAGACAAGTTGAGATGAGAGAGCGCGAGCGAGAAAGTGAGAGAGAGCGAGAGAGAGAGTGTGCAAGAGAATTCTGTTAGCCAATGTCACCCTTGGCTTTTCCATATTTATGGAGTAGATAAATTCCCTTTTGTGTGAACTAGTTTCAGCTGAATTTTTGTTACTTCCTCCTAATCATTCCTGTCTAACACACCTGGTGACTCTTGGGCCTCCAAAGGCTATACTTGGTAGTACTCCCCTATTTTCAGCGTCTCCCTCTGAAGAGGCTGCAGCTCATATCCATTCCAGTCCAATTCTATTGTACAAGCATGTTAGGAGGGGAAGTGGGGCCCCATTTGGAGTGATTTGCCTTGGGTCCTGAATCCTCAAGGGCTGCTGATGGGAGGTGGGGTGGAGGAAGCACTTGGGGTCCTGGAGTCCAAACCACTTGATTTGAATCCCAGCTCAGTTCCTAAGTAGATGTCCAACCTGAGCCAGGTAATTAATCTCTGAGATGACATTGCATGCACGATAGAATTGTGAAACTGCAATGTGATAATGAATGGGGAGTGCTGGGCAGAGTGTCTGCCTTGTCACAGCTTCAGTATTCTTTAGTTCCCTTTATCTCATCCCCCAAACCCCACTTGTTGGTGTTTATTTAGGGCCCAGGCCATCAGAAATCTGATAACCAGGTGCTTTCTTCAAGGACCTTTACTTGAGTCTGAAGACTCTGGTCTTAAATATCCAAAGACTAAAGGATACATGTTTCATTCACTACTCTTTTTAAGATGACTCTGTGGAATAAATATGTTTTATGGGTTCCCTTCCCAACTTTGGTGATGAAGACTAGATCTGGAAAGGTGCCGGGCCCTGCTAGCTCACAATATCACCCATGGTGGAGTACCTGGAGCCTCTCAAGACCAGGGCCACCAGCCACATGGTACTTTTGGGAGAATTAGGAAAAAGTACCCCTCCTCTCTCATGGTCCACCACTCCTCATCAGCTGGACACACAGCCTATGAACAGAGCTGGCAGGGATGTGGCACCACCTTCCCCGTGAGCCGCTGAGCTGTTGACTTGAACCAACCAGCCTTGGCAATCTTCCTTTGATCACAGGTAGGAACGGTAGAAACACATACGATCTGCCAATGGAAAAGAGCATCATAATGAGTTTCTAATATATTTATTTGGGCTTTAAACAAAATGCTCCCAAAATGTATCATTATGGTTCCAACATTTTAGAAAGTTATACTTTAAGAACCTTGGATACCTGTTTTTTACATCCTATGTATAGCATCCCATGTGAATATGTTAATTCCTTTTTATTAGTTCCAGTTTTTTTTTCCCCTATACATGTTTGCTGTTTTATTGCTCCACTTTGGTGGAATTAACATAGATTTCCCATATGGGGAAAGTTTTGGGTGGGGATTTAGAACTAGGCAGTTTCTTGATCCTTGGGAGAAATTCTTATCTGAGGTGGGATTTGAGAAGGGCATTTTACAGTGGTACAGAGAACATTGGAAAGTACAGCTATGTGGGAAAAGGAATTGGAACAATTATTAGAATGGCTTCCAGAATTTACAGGTTATTTGATCATAGGCATGACTTTTCTGAAGAGTGATAGATTGCCTGTCTTTGGAATATTTCTATTTAATCTCTTTTGGTTATATTGAAAGTATGACACAGAGAATACTGAAATTATATGGAGAATGATAAAGAAGAGACTGTCCATTTACTTTGGGGGCAAGTTAGTTAACTTATCTGCATTTTGGTTTCTTCTTACATGAGGGGATAAAAATAGGACCCACATCTCTGGGTTGCTGTGAGGAAATGTGTGAGTATATTTAATATGCTTAGAACAGTATCTGGCACACTGTAAGAATTTTGTAATAGTTCTGCTTTCTTCTTGTTACTATTGTTGTCTGGTTGGTGACCATTTGGTACTTTGAAGCTCTACTTACAGGTAATCGTTGATATTTCACCTTCCTTATTCATTCTGTAACAGTTAACTATATATATAATAAAACGCTTTTATCCTTCAGGTGATCATTAATTTGTTACAGGTCTAGTGCTATTGTATTTGAATGTTTTGAATTATGTAACTTATATAAAGGACAAGAGCCATAACTTGAATTTTGGGGTAAAATTCTTCCTAGGTAATTGGCAAGGCTGGTGTATCAGTCAGCTTTTGCTACAATAACAAGCAACCCCAAACTCTCAAGGGCTTCTAAAAGCAACTATATATTTTTTCTTTTTTTGCTAATGAGCATGAGGTCTGAAGGTTGACTGTGGCCCTATAGTTATAGCTGGACTTTCGTAGGTGTGCTGGGCTCAGCTTCTCCTGATGTCTCATTCTAGGACCAGCCTGTAGAATTTACTTGGGTGTGCTTTTCTCATGGCAGAGGGCAAAGCTCAAGGTGCTTCTGCCTAGACGGTGATGAGCCTCCTATCTGCTCAGATTCCAGTGGTCTTACTAAATTGCATGGTCAAGACCAATTTCAGTGGGGCAGGAAAGTAGATTCCACCTAGAGCAAAGCAATGCAGAGGCAAGGAGGGAACAATACATGTGAACAAATAATACGGTCTACTTGGGATAGTTTTCTTCATATTGGTACCATTTATTTTTTCAGTAAAATACCACTTCACATGCTTGTTTAACCTTTTTAAAACCCCCATAAGCAGTTGAAATGACAAATACACAAGTCAAAAGAAAGAGAGGGAGTGAAAAGAAGTAAAGGTACATATGAGAGAGTCAGAAAAATAAGGACCAGTCTTATTTCTGAGAATCAAAACAGTGGTCTTTGCAGTGACCAGTTGCCCCATTAACCTAACTTTAATGGCATGAGGAGGAAATACCAGCTCAGAGCCCTCAACAGAGGCCTCCAGATTTATGGCCACTCCCAGACTTCTCTAATCGAGGCTGTTTTCCCTCTAGATGCCTTAGTCAATCAGTAATTAATTTGAAATCCAAAGTTTCATTAAGTGTTATTGAGTTCCCTCGTGCTGACATTTGTAGTGCTATATTTCTTTAAAATCACAAACCATTTTTCATACTGTCGTTTGCATATTTTAACAGAAAAGATTGCGGTTCTGGTGTAAATGACCCAGTTGTCTGGATATATTTACTTGAATGTCATAAACTCATTATCCTTCTCTTCCACATCGTTGCTTTTGTGCTTTTCTCGAGTATTTTGAAGTCATATTTAAAACATCATCACAGCCTCTGATTTCTATCTAAAGTATAAATAAGTTTTACCGGGTGAATATTTTCAAAACCGTGCCAAGTTGCTGGTCTTATTCAGATCTGGCCTTTTATAGCTGCAGCACTATTATACATCCTATGAAAAAGATGTTCTGGCTCCTTAGAGGATGCAAGGGGCTGGAAATGACAGTGTGCCAACGCTATACGGAATTTGCATGAACATAGATGCTTAATTGAAGAGAAGCAGACTTAGCCAAAAATAATGCGTCGGTTTTTTGTGTGTTTTTTTTTTGGTAATTTCTGGAGGGCTGGATGGATGGGAGTAAAAATACATTCTTTAAAATTTCTCTCTCTCTCTTTCTTTTTTAACAATATGATGCCTCTCTCAAGCCAAGGAGCTTTGTTATGACATGATACACATTGGTGGTCAGCAGGCAAGTTTACTGGAACTGCTTAATGGGTGATTTATTTGCCTCCTCCCCCATATTTTTAGTTTAAAAAAATCAGTTTTCATCTAAGAATCCAAATTTCTGGGTTCTCTTCAAAAGGAAGATGTAACAATGATTAGAGGCAGCAGCTGCCTTTTCTCAGTGGGCCAGGTGATTGCCCTGTTCCCCAACTCTTACCCTTCCTTTTTGTGCTACCCTTGCCTGGTTTAACCTCCAACCCTCCTCATTCCCGACCCTCTTAAGCCTCCTCTACTTCCACTTTTATCCCCAGCACTTAAACCTGCTAACATTTTATTTAACTAAGTATTCATTGTTCATTTTCTGTCTCTCTGCCAACAGAATGTGAATTCCGATGTAGAAAACAATTTGGCATGTAGCAGGTCCTAAATAAATATTCTTCAAAGGAATAAATGAATCAATTTGTTATCTCCCATTAGGCTTTCCCCCACACAGTTCCCACAACCTACCAAGCTATTCCATACCCCAGGACCTTGGTATATGCTGGCACCTCCAACTACAGAGCCCCATCCTTCCATTGTTTAGACCTTTAGACTCTTTCTCCTCCTGGAGGAGTCTGCTTGAGCATTATGCCCTGTGCAAAATGCTTCCCAGTATCTGCAGACCTGGTACCTGCTCCTTCCTTAAACCCTACAGATTTCCCATTAGGGGCACCCACCACAGGGCTACAGTCTTACCACTTGGACTGCGAACTCCTTTGACGGATGAGGTGCACCTTTCACCTCTGTGTCCCAGCTCCTTACTCTGCTTCTTACTCTGTAGGTGATGACTAAATGGCCTCTCAGGGAATTCAGTATCTCAACTGCTGTTCTTCCTGACGCCACGACCACCTTCTAGGAATTTCCATGTTACATGAGGAGAGAAATAAGAAAGATTGAATTCCATTCCAGATTAGTTCTTGATTGTTTTCTTGCTCTCTGTATCTTGAGCCCAGGATGCATGGCATGAGCTAAGAAAAGATAGACGAAATTATTGCTTTAATATTCTGATGGGCTTTTGAAGGCCCTTTTATTTAGCTTGGAGAGGAACACAGGTATATGCCCCGTCTCAGCAATGGGTAATTGCACATAACCCTTTGTCTTATCGACGGTGCTTTTTGGCAAATGAACATGTGGAAACTTACTGAGGGCATAAGAAGCCTTGAAATAGTGTACCTTAAAAAATATAGTTTAGGGAAACAGATGTGGCTCAAGTGATTGGACTCCCATCTACCATATGCGAGGTCCAGGGTTTAATTTCTGGGGCTTCCTGGTGAAGGCAAGCTGGCCCAAGCGGAGAGCTGGCCCGTGCAGGAGTGCTGGCCCGTGCAGGAGTGCTGGCCCACGCAGAGAGCTGGTGCAGCAAGATAACCCAACAAAAAGAGACATGGAGGAGGGACAATAAGAGACACAGCAGATCAGGGAGCTGAGATGGTGCAAGAGATTGAGCGCCTCTCTCCCACTCCGGAAGGTCCCCGGATTGGTTCCCGGTGCCGCCTAAAGAGAAGACAAGCAGACACCGAAGAACACACAGCGAATGGACACAGAAAGCAGACAACGAGCGGGGGAAGGGGGCGAAGAGAAAGAAATAAATCTTAAAAAAAAAAAAAGTTTGACTAGATGAGTGTACCTTTTCGCCATATCTGCAATTAATTTGAATATATTGTAAGCTGGTTAAAATATTCCATTAGTGAAGAAGGTAGACCTAGCTTTGGTAAATACACTACTAAGTGTTTATAGTACATTTCATATTTTACATGATTTCCTTTATAATTCTGCTTATCTTTTCATTCTAATTCCCTGAAGGACATATAAAAGAACCCCTAAAGAGAGTAATTACTGCTGTACTCTTTAACCAAGGCTCCTTTTGCAAAGAGAAATCTGAGCTGCTTTTTAAAGAAGGCTGTTTTTAAATAAAAATGCAAATAAGCTACTTTGTAACCACATTAATTACCCACCTAGCCTCTTATTACCATGTTTGTATTGTTTGCAAATACTGTTTACAGTCGGGTGGAAATGAACATTACTGGTCCTGAGGAAAGATTGCGGTGGGGAAGGCTGTGCTTTGGAACCAATTAGGGCGGACCCCGTCTCCACTGAGACCCCCGGGAAATAGCCCAGCCTCGCAATGTCAGATAATAGCATTAGCTCTGACTGCATCGGCAGAGCACTGTGATTATATTATTGGCCCTATTTTGCTTCTGCAGTGAATTTCATTGCTGCATTGTAAAATCAGCAGGCAGCAAAGTTTCTGTTAATGATTTAATGTACTCTGATCATTTTGGTCAAAAGTCATGGTAAGATCCACACGGCAATTTTATCACCCCCTCTCACTGCTGCTGGTTTGAGCGTTGTAAGTGAGAGCAAAACATGATTTTGATCTCCTTGTTTCCAAGTGAAATCCTTCTTGAACGGAGGAGAAAACAGGTCCTCGTGTATGTGTAGTTCTGAGTAGAAGGGGAGGTGATATTGCGTTCATAATACCAGTAGCTAGCCTGGACGAGGGTCAGCCCTGTGCCTGGTACCGTGCCGCCCCCTCTCGTTCCTTGGTACCTCTGCACCGTCTGGGGTATCATCTCCTTTTTACAGAAAGGAAACTGAGGCTCTGAGACATAAACTCAGCCAGAGTCACGCAGTTGTCAAGCGGCGGAGCTGGACTCAGATCGAGGGCCATCTGGCTGCAAAGCCACCTGACACGGTGCCACCGTTCCTAATATGACTACAGCCGGGAGGAGCACACAGTGCACCTGAGCATAAGTGGTTGTCAGGTGCGTCTTTTTCTCCCTTCACATCGGCTATAATCCATGTGATAAGAAATTTTCTTAAAAATCCAGCTAATTTCTGACTGAGCTTTATATTTTGTGACTTTTCATTTTAAGTCAAAGGTCTTTTGTTTTTAAAAAATGTTTTTCCTATGCTTTGAAGTCCATTTGAATATGAGCATATTAAAGGATACCGTTAAACATTTGTCACCTGCTCTTAGGCAATTCCTATGAATAAACTCTTTCTATGATGGAGGGTTACATGTTCTCCCAGTGTTCATCCCAAGGAGAGAGGGAGAAAAGGGGGAAAAATGTTTTGAGTCCCTATCATGTGCCCAGTTTTTATGGTCATTTAAAATTTTTTATCCTCTAACAACCCTACAGAGCAAACACCACTGTCCCCATTTCATAAGCGAGCGACACGACAGGGAGGTGAGGGAAGCAGCTTGCCGAGTCCATACTGCTGAGTCCTTGGCAGAAGCAGGATTTGAAAACAGAACTCATACATTTTAATGATCTATGCAAAACTGATCTATTCTACCTCCTTCCCTGAACTAGTAATTTTTCATTTCTTTAATTTTGTCCCTTTCTTTTTAATTTTACAGCAAATTTGTAGTAACTGTGGAACAGAAGGCAGTTTTCACTCTTTTGCCTAAAACTGTGGTTTATTAACCGAAAAGTTACCACTGTCCCCTCACAGCAATTGCTGAGCCATTTGATTCTCTGCAGGTGCTTATGCTCCAGGCCCCAGGCTGCCTCCACTTTGAGGCTGCTTCCTCCCTCCTGGGGCGGGTGCCTTTGGGGATCCCGGCCAAGGCTAACCTGGCAGCGCAGTTATGGGGAGCCTGACTTCCGCAGCTTGCATTTTCAAGCAGGGTGTCCTCACCACTCAAAGAGCCTGGCAGCCAGCTTCTTATACTGGAGTGAAAAAGTAAAAGCAGAAAACAAACAAAAAAATCACATACACACATACAAAATGTAATAATTGCAAATCATTAGGAAAAAAAAAAATCATAGCGCCCCAAAGTCCAATTAATACAAAGCATTGCTCTCTTACCTTGCCCTTTCCACTCTCCACTTTTGTCCACTCATTCATTCATTCAACAAATATTGATTGCGAACAGACGTTGTGCCGGGTGCTTTTTGGGAGGCTGGCTTAGAGTGATGGACAAAGGCATCCGCTCTCAACAATTTCTGTTTTTGAAGCTTCTGATGGTTGCCTCTTAACTCTTAATGTTATGCTTAAACTGCCATTTCTTGATTTATCAATTTCAGATGCTATCCAATGACATTTGCTGTGATGGATAAGAATTTAGTTCACTTATACCACTCTCAAGAGTCTCTTCTTCCTCCCCTTAAAGGATTGCTACTAGGTGTGGTTTCTTTATTGCTTATAGCTTCGGGTTCTCCATGCTCACACACACAGGCATAAGTCCTTGACTCCCTGACCTTGCAAGATGAGGCTCTTGGTGCCCTACCATTCCCTCCACTTCTCCTTTGCCCTTTACCCCACAACTTCTGCCAGTTACACTTTTACTTTGTCATGGCTAATAGCATTTACATCCTGTTTTATAACCATAACTAAATCTCCTGTGTGTTATCTATGGGTTGATTCTAAAAGATGAGAAATAACAGCTCTGCACACCATTATGGCTGTGTAAGTATTTCTTACCCAAAGGCTAAGAAATGGGCATTAGTCACATTTCCTTCCCCACCCCCTGCCAGCTACCTCCGGAAACGTCTTTCTTGGCTTGAGTTGCAGATGCAGAGATCTCTCTTCTCTCTTGTCCAAGCAGGTGATGGCATTTATGTAGGTAGATTTCACTGTAAATGAGTCATGGACAGGCACAGAAGGCTGTTGAATGGAATGATCAGTGATAGGAGGAAAAACAAAAGCATAGGCAAGAAGAGCCATTTCCTAGTTAGAAAAAGAATTATTTATGGACCACAAAGGTAATAGTTTCACAAGTCACCAGTGACCTGGAAGCCAATGTGCAACCTGTTTTTTTTTTTTTAGCCTGTTGGGATGGGAAGGAAGGAAATAAATAATGCATTTCTTAAAATCTCTTCTTTTAAGTGACTGAGTGTCACCAAGAGATTTCCAAGGCTAGGCAATGAGTCAGTGATAGAACTGGAAAGAGAGAACAGCAATATTTGCTGATCTTTTCCTGGTCCTCTGAGCAGACTCCCTCTCTACATGGTAGGAATTTAAAAAATTCCTCCCTGGACTTCTAATTTCCTACTTCTGTTTGTTTCATGTGACTTACTACCAAGTTGCCTGGGTTTTTTCCTCCATTCTTTTCACTTGCTAAAATATCTTTAAGTGACTTTCTATATTCTATCCAACCCTCACCCTCATAATAATACTCTAAAAAAAAGGAAAGGAATATAAACAAAGGTCTGAGCAAGCCACTTGCCCTCTCTGAGCCTCGGTTTCCCACCGTGTGAAATGTGATGTTAATACCTGCCAGGCAGGGTTGTGGTGAGGGCTCTAGGTGGTATTGCTGAAGTGCTTAGCAGAGTGCATTGCAGATGGCCGCACAATTTTTATTATTGTCGTTCTTATTACTGTGCTCACGGTCTGGGGCACTCGGGGTCTCAGGTGACAGTGTAAGGTTTGCCTTCACTTGATGTTTTTTCACAGTTAATCCACGTACTGGGAGATCCGACTTCAATGTTTAAAGCCCGAGGGAAGCTTTGTTGTCTATAAGGGCTGGATTAATTTTAGAGTGTGGTGGCCTTTGCCCAAGGTGAAGCTGTCTGTTTGTAGAAAGCATCTCCCTTTCTGTCTTTGGCCTGCCCTCTCTCGTTGTGCACGTGCACTCTGGATGGAAACACTTTGCATGCGTGCATTCCTGATGGATTGTGCTGGAGGGGAAAACAGGCATCACTCCCAAATCCAATTCATGCTATTAAAAATTCATTCCTTATTTATTTGTGAGCGGGTATGACTGCACAGCGGACTGCAAACAGAAGAGAAACTCACGATTAGAAAGTAAATATTTACTTCTGCTTTCCAAGTGGAGGCAGCAACTCTTCACTCTCAGAAGCAGTTATAAGGAAAATTAGGCTGATAACAGTACAGTCATTTCTGTTTTTTAATTATGTCCCTATGAGTCCACCCTGGAAAGAAGTGGCTATGCTATTATGAAACATCCAAATAAAATATTCTTTAAACAATTTTGTTTTTAATTTGAGAAGTTGTGGGTTAAGAAAACAATCATATGTAATATCCAGGATTTCCATACATTGCCCTACCACTGACACCTGACATTGTTTTGACATACCAAATAAAATATTCTTACCATAAGATGTTACGATATGCCCATTATTCTGGTAACAAGTTTCCTTCCTTCTGTGATTACTAAAGTAGGGAAAGATTTTCAGCTAAGAACCAAAATGTTTGTCGGTTAAGACACTTGTTTTTTGAGAAGGCAAATTAATAAAGCCTCATTATACAGGGAACATGGAAAAGGCTGAGGGCACAAAGAAAACATCTTAGCTTACAAGAATATTGAAAGCATGAGAAGGCATGATGAAAATGTATTAATGATTCTTAGACTGTACTCCAAGTCCAAATGTTGACAACTGATAGATAAAATGGGAAATTCTTGGTGAAGCCAAAACACTTTAAAAAAAAAAAAAAAAAAAAAAAAAAAAAAGTTATAAGTTTTTAAAAAAAAAATGCAACAGAGAAGTAAATATTAATAATCTTGCAACACAATCCAGTCCCTTTTGGAACTGTATCTCAGCCCAGCCCGTGTACCAGGAATTGCTTGTGGAATTATGTCTGAGTCACTCTTCAACTCATCTGTGCTGCTACTCACTACCCACCTCCCCAGCTAATCATTTATTTTAATTTATTCTCCAGTTTGCTTTCTACTTTTCTTCCTCCATTGTTCTACTCTTGACCTTCTCTTTTATTTCCGAAGCTTCCACTAGCTTTCTCCATCCTGGCCTTGCAATCTGGCTGAAAACCTGACAAAGGAACATTTTTGATGTAATTGTGGGCTTCCCCCCAAACCTGGGTAACTCTGGATGGCAGGCCAGACCAGGCACCCCTTGGGTACACAGGTAGCCCATCTTCCTTCCTAGCCTGGGCCCACAGTGCTGGCCTGGAAGAGTTCTTGTTCCCTTCCAGCCTTTAGGACCGTGTGCTGTTGAGTCCCTGGCGAGAATGAAGGTTGAAGGGGTGTTCCCTAAACCATGCCTCATCCTTCTGTGTCCTTCCTTTTCTGGGGATTTCATGGTCAAGTTAGTTAAACTCAGTAACTTGGGTTTGTTTCATCTTGAGCTTTAGGTTGTTGAAACACGGTTAAGTTTGTCAATTTTTCAAGAAGTGAATCTCAAAGCAGCCATCTAGACCTCAGTTGTAACCATCAAATTCATTGACTTAGGAGTTGATTTCATTGTCAGATCAACTTTCTCTTTGGGGAGCGTTTTTGTGAACATGTGTATTTTGGCATTCAACCTTTTAAGTTAAAATTGCACTGGGAGAAAAATTTCATTTGACTGGCGTACCAGGAAGTTTGGATTAATCATTTGTCAACAAGTTTTTATAGCCTATCTAAAATACTGCCCCCCAGCTGTCTACCTCTGCACTGTCTCTCCCCTCGCCCCTTTTAAAGCACAACCTTCAATATATTTTGTATTTATTGGTTTATTGTTTTGGGTCATTCCTCTTTAAATGTAAGCGCTATGAAGAAAGGACATTTATTTTGTTTACTACTGAATTCCCAGCATAGTTCCTGAAACATAGTAGGTGACTGACTGAATGAATGAGCTATTATTTTGTTTTTACCATTATAATTGGTATTGGAGGATAAGAACAGAATATAAACCGTGCTCTTGGAGGGCCACAGGCTGTCCACCATGTACAGAAGCACAGAAGCAAGAATCCTGGTGGGATACCAAATCAAAACACCCCAACCACTTTCCTACCTTAGTCTTTCCTTGAACTGGTATCTTTAGAAAGAGGAGGCCAAGCTAAGGACAAGAAGGAGCCCTGCAGACTGGTGAGAAAATGCATACTCGTGGAGTTTGCTTCCCTTTGACCCTCTGCAAGATCAAGGTGACCTCCTTTGCCCTGCCCACCCTGCATAGGGCTGGAGTCTAGGCCACAGATTTCCTGAGATCAGTGATTGGAGGATTTAACATTCTAGGTCCTTGTCTTTGAAAGTTAAAAAAAGTTATTTGGAATATTCAACCAGTTGATGGATAATTTGTTAATTAATAAACTCATTCATTCAAGACAGTGTATTAGGTGCTTTGGAGGAAATGAAGCTGGAACCTTAATCAGCCTTGCCTGTCAGGACCTTGAATGTAGAAGCAGGGAAGTTATTTACACAAAGAACTCTGTGATGAGGTGGGCAGGATAAATGACATAAGCACTGTGGAAATTTGGAACACAGTCTTTTTCAGTTATGAGAATGGAAGATAATGTTATAGAAGGCTTTGTGGAAGAGCTGGGCTACTTGTTGAAAAGAGTTGGGGAGGTGGAAGGCTTCAAGGTAGAAAACATGGCATGACGCAATAATCCATGATATGCAAGCACTGTCCGTCCATCTGTCCGTCCGTCCTTCCATCCATCCATCCATCCATCCATCCATCCATCCATCCATCCATCC